>JALJEH010000094.1:0-30293 GCA_023631565.1 Gymnocephalus cernua | reverse complement strand
CAAATTCTTATTGTAGAAACAAACAAAATCCCCTATCTGAATAATATTTTCAAAAGAAATTGTCCTGGAAATACCAAGTTCAGGCTTATAAGCCGTGTCCATGGACTTTGAAGAGTCAGTGTTAGAGATCAAAGGTCAGTTAGGGGATAGAGAACCCTCTGAGCAAGTAGAGTAAACTTAAAAGATGTCTAAGGACAAATAATATCTCTATAGACATGTAGTGAACTGTGACTCAAAATACCTTTCTGATGTAGAATATATTACACTATATGTGTATAGATGTAGCCTACGTGAGAGAGGAGGAAGCAGCATCACCAGGCCGCAGGTATGTGGTCGGTACGGGCGGGTTAGGAAAAAGGGTGAGGAATGGGTGTTGGCACTGTAGGTGCACACCCATTGATGCACAAACCAGGCCACTGCCTGCCTGGCCCAGCAACACTACAACCCCCCAACTCACACGACTAACCAAATAGGCATTACTTGGAGGAAAAACCAACGGGTTCTAAGCTATGCTTTGACAAGCTTTAACTGTACTGTATGAGAAAGGTAAGTATATTAATAGGTAAAACATAAATGTATTTAAACGTGCCAAAAGTGGCCTAATTGCTCAGGTAAGTATACATATTAGGGAACAAAAAATGTACTAAAGACTATGCAATATATTGCTTAATAATATGAACCATAAAAGTATTAATGTGTGCTAAAAATAGCTTAATAAATCTCCCTTTTGTGATGTCTCCTTCATCCTTGTTGCACGGTGACGGTCAGGTGTGGGCCCCAACGGGGGCTCGCGGTGAACAAGGCCGCCGTCATCTCTCAGGTGAGGAGTGGTGGTAGGCCGGGTGATGGAGCGGATCAGCTCACTGTCCCGGCGGCGATGTCCGGTCCGGCTCTGCCCTCGGATCATCCTGGCGTGTCGGATTCCTCTCCCAGCGGAGGTCTGCAGATCCCGACGTGGCCGAAGCACCCCCTGGCCCCATAAGTGGTCTCTTACCGGTGGGTTAGCAGCAGTTAGCCGTCTGGCCTGGTTGTGGTTGTAGCCACAGCTAGCAGCTAACAGCTGTAGCCTGGCCATGCGGCCGCCGTCTCATGAACTCAAGTCAATAAAAACGTGCAAAAAACACCTTACTGACGGCAGAATAAACTCCAGAGAGTGAAGCGTGATGGTCTTAAGTGGTATTTATTTATCCAACGACGTACGTTTCGACCTTACAAGGCCTTTATCAAGTCTGATAAATACTCACAGTTGTTTCTAAGCAGGATCGCGGGTGGAAAGCAAGCAACTCTCTCAGCACGTAAACAGGAAATGGTCACTAACGTATTCAGGACCTTCACATTAAAATGGCTCTTTTCAACATAAAAGTCTCCATAATGCTCCATTAAATATAGCCCTTACCTAATTAAAGTCACAAAAGTGCTCTTTAAAGAATAAGACTGTAACCATCATCTAATAAGAATTAGGGGGACAGATTAAGCAAGAGTCACAACAGTGCTCCCTTGAAAATTAACATAATAAAAGTCACTACAGTGCTCTTTTATATGTAAACAATTATAATCCCCTTAATGAACCATATATAGTTTTTGTTCAGAATGTAAAAAATATAATTTATTTAATTCTTATTTTTAACAGGTCCAAGAAGGCTACAGTTATGGTAAGTATTAGGTAAGTAAAGTAATACTTCTCTCAGGTTGAGGTTAGGCATAAACCCAATGGTTGGGTTTAGGTCAGAAGATCTTTGTGGTTAAGTTTAGGGCTCAAAATACATGGTAAGGCATATATTATAAATGGAGAATAACTGGTTGAATTTAGATCAAAAGAACCTACTATATTAATAAATATTTGTATACGTCTGTGGAGAGAGTGTTGCTGCAACCCTTTAATATAATCCGCTTGAAATGTTAAGCCATCACGTACATAATTAAACAAATTCTTATTGTAGAAACAAACAAAATCCCCTATCTGAATAATATTTTCAAAAGAAATTGTCCTGGAAATACCAAGTTCAGGCTTATAAGCCGTGTCCATGGACTTTGAAGAGTCAGTGTTAGAGATCAAAGGTCAGTTAGGGGATAGAGAACCCTCTGAGCAAGTAGAGTAAACTTAAAAGATGTCTAAGGACAAATAATATCTCTATAGACATGTAGTGAACTGTGACTCAAAATACCTTTCTGATGTAGAATATATTACACTATATGTGTATAGATGTAGCCTACGTGAGAGAGGAGGAAGCAGCATCACCAGGCCGCAGGTATGTGGTCGGTACGGGCGGGTTAGGAAAAAGGGTGAGGAATGGGTGTTGGCACTGTAGGTGCACACCCATTGATGCACAAACCAGGCCACTGCCTGCCTGGCCCAGCAACACTACAACCCCCCAACTCACACGACTAACCAAATAGGCATTACTTGGAGGAAAAACCAACGGGTTCTAAGCTATGCTTTGACAAGCTTTAACTGTACTGTATGAGAAAGGTAAGTATATTAATAGGTAAAACATAAATGTATTTAAACGTGCCAAAAGTGGCCTAATTGCTCAGGTAAGTATACATATTAGGGAACAAAAAATGTACTAAAGACTATGCAATATATTGCTTAATAATATGAACCATAAAAGTATTAATGTGTGCTAAAAATAGCTTAATAAATCTCCCTTTTGTGATGTCTCCTTCATCCTTGTTGCACGGTGACGGTCAGGTGTGGGCCCCAACGGGGGCTCGCGGTGAACAAGGCCGCCGTCATCTCTCAGGTGAGGAGTGGTGGTAGGCCGGGTGATGGAGCGGATCAGCTCACTGTCCCGGCGGCGATGTCCGGTCCGGCTCTGCCCTCGGATCATCCTGGCGTGTCGGATTCCTCTCCCAGCGGAGGTCTGCAGATCCCGACGTGGCCGAAGCACCCCCTGGCCCCATAAGTGGTCTCTTACCGGTGGGTTAGCAGCAGTTAGCCGTCTGGCCTGGTTGTGGTTGTAGCCGTAGCCACAGCTAGCAGCTAACAGCTGTAGCCTGGCCATGCGGCCGCCGTCTCATGAACTCAAGTCAATAAAAACGTGCAAAAAACACCTTACTGACGGCAGAATAAACTCCAGAGAGTGAAGCGTGATGGTCTTAAGTGGTATTTATTTATCCAACGACGTACGTTTCGACCTTACAAGGCCTTTATCAAGTCTGATAAATACTCACAGTTGTTTCTAAGCAGGATCGCGGGTGGAAAGCAAGCAACTCTCTCAGCACGTAAACAGGAAATGGTCACTAACGTATTCAGGACCTTCACATTAAAATGGCTCTTTTCAACATAAAAGTCTCCATAATGCTCCATTAAATATAGCCCTTACCTAATTAAAGTCACAAAAGTGCTCTTTAAAGAATAAGACTGTAACCATCATCTAATAAGAATTAGGGGGACAGATTAAGCAAGAGTCACAACAGTGCTCCCTTGAAAATTAACATAATAAAAGTCACTACAGTGCTCTTTTATATGTAAACAATTATAATCCCCTTAATGGACCATATATAGTTTTTGTTCAGAATGTAAAAAATATAATTTATTTAATTCTTATTTTTAACAGGTCCAAGAAGGCTACAGTTATGGTAAGTATTAGGTAAGTAAAGTAATACTTCTCTCAGGTTGAGGTTAGGCATAAACCCAATGGTTGGGTTTAGGTCAGAAGATCTTTGTGGTTAAGTTTAGGGCTCAAAATACATGGTAAGGCATATATTATAAATGGAGAATAACTGGTTGAATTTAGATCAAAAGAACCTACTATATTAATAAATATTTGTATACGTCTGTGGAGAGAGTGTTGCTGCAACCCTTTAATATAATCCGCTTGAAATGTTAAGCCATCACGTACATAATTAAACAAATTCTTATTGTAGAAACAAACAAAATCCCCTATCTGAATAATATTTTCAAAAGAAATTGTCCTGGAAATACCAAGTTCAGGCTTATAAGCCGTGTCCATGGACTTTGAAGAGTCAGTGTTAGAGATCAAAGGTCAGTTAGGGGATAGAGAACCCTCTGAGCAAGTAGAGTAAACTTAAAAGATGTCTAAGGACAAATAATATCTCTATAGACATGTAGTGAACTGTGACTCAAAATACCTTTCTGATGTAGAATATATTACACTATATGTGTATAGATGTAGCCTACGTGAGAGAGGAGGAAGCAGCATCACCAGGCCGCAGGTATGTGGTCGGTACGGGCGGGTTAGGAAAAAGGGTGAGGAATGGGTGTTGGCACTGTAGGTGCACACCCATTGATGCACAAACCAGGCCACTGCCTGCCTGGCCCAGCAACACTACAACCCCCCAACTCACACGACTAACCAAATAGGCATTACTTGGAGGAAAAACCAACGGGTTCTAAGCTATGCTTTGACAAGCTTTAACTGTACTGTATGAGAAAGGTAAGTATATTAATAGGTAAAACATAAATGTATTTAAACGTGCCAAAAGTGGCCTAATTGCTCAGGTAAGTATACATATTAGGGAACAAAAAATGTACTAAAGACTATGCAATATATTGCTTAATAATATGAACCATAAAAGTATTAATGTGTGCTAAAAATAGCTTAATAAATCTCCCTTTTGTGATGTCTCCTTCATCCTTGTTGCACGGTGACGGTCAGGTGTGGGCCCCAACGGGGGCTCGCGGTGAACAAGGCCGCCGTCATCTCTCAGGTGAGGAGTGGTGGTAGGCCGGGTGATGGAGCGGATCAGCTCACTGTCCCGGCGGCGATGTCCGGTCCGGCTCTGCCCTCGGATCATCCTGGCGTGTCGGATTCCTCTCCCAGCGGAGGTCTGCAGATCCCGACGTGGCCGAAGCACCCCCTGGCCCCATAAGTGGTCTCTTACCGGTGGGTTAGCAGCAGTTAGCCGTCTGGCCTGGTTGTGGTTGTAGCCGTAGCCACAGCTAGCAGCTAACAGCTGTAGCCTGGCCATGCGGCCGCCGTCTCATGAACTCAAGTCAATAAAAACGTGCAAAAAACACCTTACTGACGGCAGAATAAACTCCAGAGAGTGAAGCGTGATGGTCTTAAGTGGTATTTATTTATCCAACGACGTACGTTTCGACCTTACAAGGCCTTTATCAAGTCTGATAAATACTCACAGTTGTTTCTAAGCAGGATCACGGGCGGAAAGCAAGCAACTCTCTCAGCACGTAAACAGGAAATGGTCACTAACGTATTCAGGACCTTCACATTAAAATGGCTCTTTTCAACATAAAAGTCTCCATAATGCTCCATTAAATATAGCCCTTACCTAATTAAAGTCACAAAAGTGCTCTTTAAAGAATAAGACTGTAACCATCATCTAATAAGAATTAGGGGGACAGATTAAGCAAGAGTCACAACAGTGCTCCCTTGAAAATTAACATAATAAAAGTCACTACAGTGCTCTTTTATATGTAAACAATTATAATCCCCTTAATGGACCATATATAGTTTTTGTTCAGAATGTAAAAAATATAATTTATTTAATTCTTATTTTTAACAGGTCCAAGAAGGCTACAGTTATGGTAAGTATTAGGTAAGTAAAGTAATACTTCTCTCAGGTTGAGGTTAGGCATAAACCCAATGGTTGGGTTTAGGTCAGAAGATCTTTGTGGTTAAGTTTAGGGCTCAAAATACATGGTAAGGCATATATTATAAATGGAGAATAACTGGTTGAATTTAGATCAAAAGAACCTACTATATTAATAAATATTTGTATACGTCTGTGGAGAGAGTGTTGCTGCAACCCTTTAATATAATCCGCTTGAAATGTTAAGCCATCACGTACATAATTAAACAAATTCTTATTGTAGAAACAAACAAAATCCCCTATCTGAATAATAGGGTTAGGGTTAGGGTTAGGGGTTAGGGTTAGGGTTAGGGTTAGGGTTAGGGTTAGGAATGAAATAAAGAAATTCTGCTGCCGAAGGCAGCAGAATTGAAAGCACAAACCTTAGACCTACACTAATCCCCAACTCTCCTATCTCTCATTCAGACCGCTGGGCACATGTGTGCCCAGTTTTTGGATCCAGGATCTCTCCACTCTCCTACGCTGCTTCACCGACCAGGCTGGGTTGGACTCCAGGATAGTGGCCCTGAGGCTGGACCACCCGTGGTCAATAAAGTGCTGTACCAGAGGGATGTGTACATTTTTATGTTTGTTTATGTTATATCTGTGTTGGGTGAATCTGGTCAGCATAGTGTTGCCTGATTCCCCAACATATTGCTTTGGGCATTTTGAGCATCTAATTAAATAAATAATGTTTTTTTGATGAACAGTTGTGTTCCTTTGTGTCTCAAAGACCTCTTTAGTATTCTGATTTTGTACCCTCTTGTAGCTCCTGAAGAATTCTCCCTGTGACCTGGTTCTATGTTCCTGTACAGGTTTTAATTTAGCTCTCACCAGAATGTCTTTTAGATTCTTATTTTTTCTAAAGGCTGCAATCAGCCTGTAATCCTTTAGAAAAGTCTGATTACCTCCAGTGGAAATAAAGTTGTTTTTCAATTTTTTCACCAATTTGATATTTTCTGAGGAATAAGTGAGAATAATAGGCAAAATTGGATCCAAACAGATAGGTTTAGCCTGTGTGAATGTCCTCAGAGCCTGACGCAGCATGGTGTAAGAGTACCCCCTACTGACCAAAGAGGGGAATAGGATTTTGACTGCTGATTTAAAATCCTCAGCTCTAGTGCAGATTCTTTTAAACCTCAGTAATTGAGACTTAACTAACCCAGCAAACGTGTGCTTTGGGTGATGGCTGGATCTGAACAGCAGCGCATGCGTATCAGTCTTTTTGAAAAAAACTCTTACATCCAGTCTGTGTGTGGCAGAAAAGTCGGGTCCTTTGTAGGTGGTCGTGTCTAAAAAGTCTATGGAGTCCTGGTTAATGGTCGAAGTCAGCTTTATGGAGTGTCTGTAGTCATTCAAGGTGAGTAAAAACTGTTCAAAATCCTCTATCGAATGTTGCCAAATGCCCCAAATGTCGTCCAAATAGCGGAAATAATGTAGCGGTTTTTTCTGGCAGGCTGCTAACGCACCTTCCTCCCATTCCGCCATGAACAAATTAGCATAGGCTGGAGCGAACTTTTTCCCCATCGCCGTGCCTGTGATTTGTAGGAAATATTGGCCATCAAACTCAAAATCATTCCTTGTGAGGTTAATTTCGAGTAGTTGGAGGATTTCCTTATCTGGCCTCTTACTGTTGGGGTGTTTTAGAAAGGCATTTTTGACAGCCGAGAGCCCCTCAGACGACTGTATGTTAGTGTACAGGCTGGCTACGTCAAGGGAGAAAAGGAAGGCCGTGTGCGGCACTTCAATGCTCTTAACTTTCTCTACAAAGTCGTAGGTATCTTTTATGTAGCTGGGATGTAACATCGATAGAGGATTAAGATAGTAGTCTATGAATTCTGCAGTGTAATAAGTCTCACTCTCACAGTCTGAGACGATGGGACGTCCCGGAGGGATGCAGAAAGGGAGGCTCCATGACTCTCTGCTTTTGTGGATCTTAGGTAATAGATAAAATATACGCATCCTAGGTTCTTTATTTCCCTGGAGGTAAGTTTTTTGTTTGTGATTAATACATTTTTTGTTATATAATGATGAGAGAATCTTATCTACTAGAGGTATTGTGTCTTTATATATGGGTTTATTTAGTTTTCTATAATATTTTCTGTCATTTAGTTGTCTGTTTCCCTCCCACAGGTAGTCTTTCCTGTCCATCAGGACCACCGAGCTCCCTTTGTCTGCAGGTTTGATCACAATTTCATCATTTTCACTCAACTGATGGAGTGCCTCAGTCTCAAATCTGGTTAAGTTGGTCTTATTCCAGCCTATCTTATGGCCTTTTTGAAAATATTCAATGTCTGATTGTGTTAATTTTGTGATTTCAGCTGGTAGCTGTGCAGCAGAGGGAACCCAAGTGGACTTGGGAATGAAAGGCAAATGTACAGTATCAGGTTTGTTATCATAATAAACAGACAGTTTCAATTTTCTATGGTAATTTTGTATATCCAATCTAGTCTGATCTTTTAAACATTTGTGATTGGTCCTGTGGAGAGAGGGTATAAAGGTCAAACCTTTATTAAGAAGCAGAGTCTGTGCTGCTGTTAGTTGGAAGGATTCACACAAATTAATCACATTTTTTGACCCTGTTTCATTTTTGCTACTTACAGGGTTCCCATGTTTAAATGCTGAATCCAGTGCTGCAGCATGTGCTCCCCGGTCTGCTTGGACCAGTGGATGAGGTCCTTCTCCAGGGTAAAGTCACTTCTGGAAAGCTGTGGTATGTAGTTGAGGTTTTTCTGAATGTAATTGTTCAGATTGAACAGGTTGGTCTGCTCCCCTGCTGGGAGTGCTCTGGAGAAGTTGATAAGAGCTACATAAATCTCTGAGTTGGGGAAGGCTGCCTCAGCCATCCCTACAGCTTCCTCTAGCTGTAGGGCAGTGACAGACTCAGCATCCTGGGCCCTGCTGTTGATGCCAAAAGAAAGGATGGTTTTCTCCACTATAGTGGAGACTGGTGTTTTGGCTAGAATGGCTGCAGCATGTGAAACTGCGGCACCTGGGAAGCTGTCCACCTGGATGTAGTCCTGATGAAAAGGTGGAAGCCTTGACAGGTTAGAGTCCCCAATTATGAGCCATTTTTTCTGTGGCTCGAGTGACCAGTCAGAGTTTTTCTGATTAGTCTGTGGATGTCTGAAAGCTCTGAATTCTGGAGCCGTTGGAGCAGGTGGGGCTGGTGTGGCAAGAGGTGCAAAGGTGAGTGTGCTCTGTACCTGATGTTTGGCCAGGGGAGCCAGCCCTGTTTCCGGGTTTGGTCCAGAGGTGGAAGATGTGGCTCCTTCTGTGTCTGTGGGTTGCAGGTTATGGACTCTGCGTGGAACCCTCTGTGACCGCGGTGTGTCCAGGACTTGGATCACAGGTGAGAGGGGCTGAGGTGAGTGGGGAGAGAGGGGAGGTGAGGAGGGGGAGAAGAAGGAGGGGGGAACTGGGGAAGAGGGGGAGAGGTCAGGTGAGGGGGAGTCTGCAACAAGAACTATCAGTTCTTCTTCCTCTGTGGGCTGCTGCTGCTGTGTTTCTGTCTCCTCTGCCGTCTGAGTGCTCTGTGCCCTTCTCTCAGGGGTTGTAGGGACCTCCGCTGCCTGTTGTGCTGGAGCAGGTTGGAGTGTCTCCCACTGTGCCATCCTCTGTGGGACTCCCGGTGGCAGTTGGGGTGGAGGAATGGGGGCTGTCTGCCTCAGAAAGTCATTCATGGCTGAGCTCAGATGCCTCCTCCGTATAGGCTGGGTCCGTGGGACATCCGTTGGAGCTGGAGGAGGAGGAGGAGGAGGAGGAGGAGGAGGAGGAGGAGGAGGAGGAGGAGGAGGAGGAGGAGGGGGGGGCCCTGAAGCCAGTGTCTCACTCGTCACCTGTGGGGCTGCTGGTTCAGCTGCTGTCTCTGTTACAGGTAAGGTCTGAGTCTGTTCCCCCCTCCCCCCCTGTGCTGTCACCTGAGCGCTGTTCTGTAAAGTGGCAGCTACTCTCGCATAAACTGCATCTAAAAGTTCTTGTGACATTTTCCTGCCAAATCTGCTTTTTGACCAAGCTGCCGCAATTTCAAAATTCTCTCTCCAGTAGCCTGCATGTAGCTGCTGCAGGATCTGGAGGTTATTCTCTATATTGTCCTTATAGTGGTCTCTAAGGGTCAAAAGAGTTGTGTACTCCCAGTTTTTGGCATTACCCTGAATCATGCTCTCTGTTGTGGGATTTGGATCTGCGGGCTTAATGGAGTCAATAAGATTTTGTGTCATTCTGGCTATGGCAGGTGGTGTGTCAGAAGCTGTCACATTATTAAGATGATGTGCGGCAGTAATAATCCTATGTATAACCCTAGTTCTGATTATAAAGTCTGGGTCATCCTCATGTCTTTTTTGTTGTTTCTTTCCCTCAGATTGGACAAACCTGCCTCCGCGTTGGCGTCCCTCCTGCCCGTTTCGGGGTTGTTCCCTTCCCCGCTGTGGACGCCACCTTTGCTGCTGAGGCCTCCAGCGTTGCTGCTGAGCGCGCTCCCCGCGCCGCTGAGAGGTCCCCTGGCGCGGAGCTCCGTTTTTCCGTGTTCGGCGGTTCTGTGGACCTCCGTCGTTCCAGTCCTTTCGCTGGTAGGTGTTGTTGTTGTTGTGCTGATATTCGGCGTGGGTTTTACCACGATCAGCTCCGTAATTTGAGCCCCCGTTGCTCCGTTGAAAATGGCGGGGCTGTTGGTTTCTTCGGACCGCTTCGGCGTAACTAACGCGGCCAAAGGACTGCTGACGGCGTGGATAAGTAGAGTACTTTCTGCTCTGGGTAAACTGGGTTCTATTTCTATCCCTGCCCCTTTTGTAACTCACGTTCATCCAGCTGCCATCGTATCCGTGTTGGCCCGTCATCTCCAAGCTGAGCCGAAGGCCGTTGGAAGAAACTTAAAATATCAAAACTTTAACTGAAAACTATCTCTACAAAAAATAGAGACGAGATGGTGAAGAATTAAGAGAATTTATTCTCAAAGAGCGACGCGTTTCGGCATTTAAAAATGCCTTTTTCAAGCTCAGAATAAAACAATTTCTCAGTACAGGTATCTCTCACACAACTCAGTCAACGGACAGGCAGTGAATGAATGAAAAAAGCCGGGAAAGGAGGCAAATCACAACATCCTGAATCCAGTAATACCCATGTGACCCTGAGAACCAATGATATTATAGAGACCAATACCATTGAGTGTGTGTGGGGAAACTTTGGGCCTTCCCTGCGCCTGTTTGAAATTTAGAGGAAAATGTCAAATGTTGTCCAAAAAGGCCTTAAAACATATCAATAATAAAGGTTGAATCACCAGTATCATAAAGAATAATTAAATTATATTAGAATATTATGGAAAAAATGTTAAACAACATTAAATTGTGTTCCCATCGGATTTTAAGGTGAGTAATAATCATGTATTTTCCTCTTTTTTTCCTTTTTTACAGGTGCCAAGGAATCCAAGGACAGGATCGGTAAAGGTAGGTGTTAAATGGGGTTTCCAAAACAGGTTAAGTTTAGGAAAGGATTACAGGTTAGGGCATATATCTTGAAGTATTTCCCTGAATCAAATGGTTGGGTTTAGGTCCTAGATCCTGTAATGTCTTTTCAAAAGGCAAGCGGTTATGGTGAGGTAAGAAGCCTTCAAATATCGCCCCATAGTCACCTGGTTATGGTGAGGCAAGAAGCCTTGGAATATAGCCTCACAGTCAATTGGTTAAGGTTAGGTCAGGGGAAGGATGGGCTATGTATGGGTTAGGGGATCTGGATGTTGTGTCCTGCTCTGTCTCTCAAAACGACTGTAAACAATGTGTGAGGAATAAAATCACCATCACATGAACAAAAAACATCAATGAAACTTATAGATGCAGATTGATCATATACAACAACAATCATAATGCAATCCTGAAGTAAGGTATACCCCTGAGATATATACTGTATTGTAGTTTAAACAAAAGTGCACAGGTGAGGTAGAAACACTGGGCAGTAACATGCCTCCATCAGTAAAGTGCATTCATAAAAATCAACAGAAAGAGACCAAAAACATTGGTTCACATATTCTCCTGTTCTCACAGAGAAGGTGATGAGGGGTTACCTGAGATTTTAGGATATCAAAAATAAGTAAATGTACATGAAAGGAAATCAAAACTCCCTATTATAGTAAGGAGATGATGAAATTTTATCTGAGTAATGTGTTAATTTCAGAGGTGGCTCAATGTGAGCCATAAAGGGAATTATATGTATGATGAATTCAGTTTTATTCAGACATATGTGGAAAAAATATATATCATTTATAGTCCCTCATAGAGTATGTTATAATAATAACTGTATGTTTATATGTTCTATGTGTCCAATTATAGATGGATTACAAGGATCCAGGTCTGTCTGAGAAGAGAGGGAGATGGGAAAGCTTCAGTCTAGGTACGGGCCGGTAAGGAATGAAATAAAGAAATTCTGCTGCCGAAGGCAGCAGAATTGAAAGCACAAACCTTAGACCTACACTAATCCCCAACTCTCCTATCTCTCATTCAGACCGCTGGGCACATGTGTGCCCAGTTTTTGGATCCAGGATCTCTCCACTCTCCTACGCTGCTTCACCGACCAGGCTGGGTTGGACTCCAGGATAGTGGCCCTGAGGCTGGACCACCCGTGGTCAATAAAGTGCTGTACCAGAGGGATGTGTACATTTTTATGTTTGTTTATGTTATATCTGTGTTGGGTGAATCTGGTCAGCATAGTGTTGCCTGATTCCCCAACATATTGCTTTGGGCATTTTGAGCATCTAATTAAATAAATAATGTTTTTTTGATGAACAGTTGTGTTCCTTTGTGTCTCAAAGACCTCTTTAGTATTCTGATTTTGTACCCTCTTGTAGCTCCTGAAGAATTCTCCCTGTGACCTGGTTCTATGTTCCTGTACAGGTTTTAATTTAGCTCTCACCAGAATGTCTTTTAGATTCTTATTTTTTCTAAAGGCTGCAATCAGCCTGTAATCCTTTAGAAAAGTCTGATTACCTCCAGTGGAAATAAAGTTGTTTTTCAATTTTTTCACCAATTTGATATTTTCTGAGGAATAAGTGAGAATAATAGGCAAAATTGGATCCAAACAGATAGGTTTAGCCTGTGTGAATGTCCTCAGAGCCTGACGCAGCATGGTGTAAGAGTACCCCCTACTGACCAAAGAGGGGAATAGGATTTTGACTGCTGATTTAAAATCCTCAGCTCTAGTGCAGATTCTTTTAAACCTCAGTAATTGAGACTTAACTAACCCAGCAAACGTGTGCTTTGGGTGATGGCTGGATCTGAACAGCAGCGCATGCGTATCAGTCTTTTTGAAAAAAACTCTTACATCCAGTCTGTGTGTGGCAGAAAAGTCGGGTCCTTTGTAGGTGGTCGTGTCTAAAAAGTCTATGGAGTCCTGGTTAATGGTCGAAGTCAGCTTTATGGAGTGTCTGTAGTCATTCAAGGTGAGTAAAAACTGTTCAAAATCCTCTATCGAATGTTGCCAAATGCCCCAAATGTCGTCCAAATAGCGGAAATAATGTAGCGGTTTTTTCTGGCAGGCTGCTAACGCACCTTCCTCCCATTCCGCCATGAACAAATTAGCATAGGCTGGAGCGAACTTTTTCCCCATCGCCGTGCCTGTGATTTGTAGGAAATATTGGCCATCAAACTCAAAATCATTCCTTGTGAGGTTAATTTCGAGTAGTTGGAGGATTTCCTTATCTGGCCTCTTACTGTTGGGGTGTTTTAGAAAGGCATTTTTGACAGCCGAGAGCCCCTCAGACGACTGTATGTTAGTGTACAGGCTGGCTACGTCAAGGGAGAAAAGGAAGGCCGTGTGCGGCACTTCAATGCTCTTAACTTTCTCTACAAAGTCGTAGGTATCTTTTATGTAGCTGGGATGTAACATCGATAGAGGATTAAGATAGTAGTCTATGAATTCTGCAGTGTAATAAGTCTCACTCTCACAGTCTGAGACGATGGGACGTCCCGGAGGGATGCAGAAAGGGAGGCTCCATGACTCTCTGCTTTTGTGGATCTTAGGTAATAGATAAAATATACGCATCCTAGGTTCTTTATTTCCCTGGAGGTAAGTTTTTTGTTTGTGATTAATACATTTTTTGTTATATAATGATGAGAGAATCTTATCTACTAGAGGTATTGTGTCTTTATATATGGGTTTATTTAGTTTTCTATAATATTTTCTGTCATTTAGTTGTCTGTTTCCCTCCCACAGGTAGTCTTTCCTGTCCATCAGGACCACCGAGCTCCCTTTGTCTGCAGGTTTGATCACAATTTCATCATTTTCACTCAACTGATGGAGTGCCTCAGTCTCAAATCTGGTTAAGTTGGTCTTATTCCAGCCTATCTTATGGCCTTTTTGAAAATATTCAATGTCTGATTGTGTTAATTTTGTGATTTCAGCTGGTAGCTGTGCAGCAGAGGGAACCCAAGTGGACTTGGGAATGAAAGGCAAATGTACAGTATCAGGTTTGTTATCATAATAAACAGACAGTTTCAATTTTCTATGGTAATTTTGTATATCCAATCTAGTCTGATCTTTTAAACATTTGTGATTGGTCCTGTGGAGAGAGGGTATAAAGGTCAAACCTTTATTAAGAAGCAGAGTCTGTGCTGCTGTTAGTTGGAAGGATTCACACAAATTAATCACATTTTTTGACCCTGTTTCATTTTTGCTACTTACAGGGTTCCCATGTTTAAATGCTGAATCCAGTGCTGCAGCATGTGCTCCCCGGTCTGCTTGGACCAGTGGATGAGGTCCTTCTCCAGGGTAAAGTCACTTCTGGAAAGCTGTGGTATGTAGTTGAGGTTTTTCTGAATGTAATTGTTCAGAGTGAACAGGTTGGTCTGTTCCCCAGCTGGGAGTGCTCTAGAGAAGTTGATAAGAGCTACATAAATCTCTGAGTTGGGGAAGGCTGCCTCAGCCATCCCTACAGCTTCCTCTAGCTGTAGGGCAGTGACAGACTCAGCATCCTGGGCCCTGCTGTTGATGCCAAAAGAAAGGATGGTTTTCTCCACTATAGTGGAGACTGGTGTTTTGGCTAGAATGGCTGCAGCATGTGAAACTGCGGCACCTGGGAAGCTGTCCACCTGGATGTAGTCCTGATGAAAAGGTGGAAGCCTTGACAGGTTAGAGTCCCCAATTATGAGCCATTTTTTCTGTGGCTCGAGTGACCAGTCAGAGTTTTTCTGATTAGTCTGTGGATGTCTGAAAGCTCTGAATTCTGGAGCCGTTGGAGCAGGTGGGGCTGGTGTGGCAAGAGGTGCAAAGGTGAGTGTGCTCTGTACCTGATGTTTGGCCAGGGGAGCCAGCCCTGTTTCCGGGTTTGGTCCAGAGGTGGAAGATGTGGCTCCTTCTGTGTCTGTGGGTTGCAGGTTATGGACTCTGCGTGGAACCCTCTGTGACCGCGGTGTGTCCAGGACTTGGATCACAGGTGAGAGGGGCTGAGGTGAGTGGGGAGAGAGGGGAGGTGAGGAGGGGGAGAAGAAGGAGGGGGGAACTGGGGAAGAGGGGGAGAGGTCAGGTGAGGGGGAGTCTGCAACAAGAACTATCAGTTCTTCTTCCTCTGTGGGCTGCTGCTGCTGTGTTTCTGTCTCCTCTGCCGTCTGAGTGCTCTGTGCCCTTCTCTCAGGGGTTGTAGGGACCTCCGCTGCCTGTTGTGCTGGAGCAGGTTGGAGTGTCTCCCACTGTGCCATCCTCTGTGGGACTCCCGGTGGCAGTTGGGGTGGAGGAATGGGGGCTGTCTGCCTCAGAAAGTCATTCATGGCTGAGCTCAGATGCCTCCTCCGTATAGGCTGGGTCCGTGGGACATCCGTTGGAGCTGGAGGAGGAGGAGGAGGAGGAGGAGGAGGAGGAGGAGGAGGAGGAGGAGGAGGAGGAGGAGGAGGAGGAGGAGGAGGAGGGGGGGGCCCTGAAGCCAGTGTCTCACTCGTCACCTGTGGGGCTGCTGGTTCAGCTGCTGTCTCTGTTACAGGTAAGGTCTGAGTCTGTTCCCCCCTCCCCCCCTGTGCTGTCACCTGAGCGCTGTTCTGTAAAGTGGCAGCTACTCTCGCATAAACTGCATCTAAAAGTTCTTGTGACATTTTCCTGCCAAATCTGCTTTTTGACCAAGCTGCCGCAATTTCAAAATTCTCTCTCCAGTAGCCTGCATGTAGCTGCTGCAGGATCTGGAGGTTATTCTCTATATTGTCCTTATAGTGGTCTCTAAGGGTCAAAAGAGTTGTGTACTCCCAGTTTTTGGCATTACCCTGAATCATGCTCTCTGTTGTGGGATTTGGATCTGCGGGCTTAATGGAGTCAATAAGATTTTGTGTCATTCTGGCTATGGCAGGTGGTGTGTCAGAAGCTGTCACATTATTAAGATGATGTGCGGCAGTAATAATCCTATGTATAACCCTAGTTCTGATTATAAAGTCTGGGTCATCCTCATGTCTTTTTTGTTGTTTCTTTCCCTCAGATTGGACAAACCTGCCTCCGCGTTGGCGTCCCTCCTGCCCGTTTCGGGGTTGTTCCCTTCCCCGCTGTGGACGCCACCTTTGCTGCTGAGGCCTCCAGCGTTGCTGCTGAGCGCGCTCCCCGCGCCGCTGAGAGGTCCCCTGGCGCGGAGCTCCGTTTTTCCGTGTTCGGCGGTTCTGTGGACCTCCGTCGTTCCAGTCCTTTCGCTGGTAGGTGTTGTTGTTGTTGTGCTGATATTCGGCGTGGGTTTTACCACGATCAGCTCCGTAATTTGAGCCCCCGTTGCTCCGTTGAAAATGGCGGGGCTGTTGGTTTCTTCGGACCGCTTCGGCGTAACTAACGCGGCCAAAGGACTGCTGACGGCGTGGATAAGTAGAGTACTTTCTGCTCTGGGTAAACTGGGTTCTATTTCTATCCCTGCCCCTTTTGTAACTCACGTTCATCCAGCTGCCATCGTATCCGTGTTGGCCCGTCATCTCCAAGCTGAGCCGAAGGCCGTTGGAAGAAACTTAAAATATCAAAACTTTAACTGAAAACTATCTCTACAAAAAATAGAGACGAGATGGTGAAGAATTAAGAGAATTTATTCTCAAAGAGCGACGCGTTTCGGCATTTAAAAATGCCTTTTTCAAGCTCAGAATAAAACAATTTCTCAGTACAGGTATCTCTCACACAACTCAGTCAACGGACAGGCAGTGAATGAATGAAAAAAGCCGGGAAAGGAGGCAAATCACAACATCCTGAATCCAGTAATACCCATGTGACCCTGAGAACCAATGATATTATAGAGACCAATACCATTGAGTGTGTGTGGGGAAACTTTGGGCCTTCCCTGCGCCTGTTTGAAATTTAGAGGAAAATGTCAAATGTTGTCCAAAAAGGCCTTAAAACATATCAATAATAAAGGTTGAATCACCAGTATCATAAAGAATAATTAAATTATATTAGAATATTATGGAAAAAATGTTAAACAACATTAAATTGTGTTCCCATCGGATTTTAAGGTGAGTAATAATCATGTATTTTCCTCTTTTTTTCCTTTTTTACAGGTGCCAAGGAATCCAAGGACAGGATCGGTAAAGGTAGGTGTTAAATGGGGTTTCCAAAACAGGTTAAGTTTAGGAAAGGATTACAGGTTAGGGCATATATCTTGAAGTATTTCCCTGAATCAAATGGTTGGGTTTAGGTCCTAGATCCTGTAATGTCTTTTCAAAAGGCAAGCGGTTATGGTGAGGTAAGAAGCCTTCAAATATCGCCCCATAGTCACCTGGTTATGGTGAGGCAAGAAGCCTTGGAATATAGCCTCACAGTCAATTGGTTAAGGTTAGGTCAGGGGAAGGATGGGCTATGTATGGGTTAGGGGATCTGGATGTTGTGTCCTGCTCTGTCTCTCAAAACGACTGTAAACAATGTGTGAGGAATAAAATCAC
The DNA here is from genome assembly GCA_023631565.1 of Gymnocephalus cernua. Taxonomy (NCBI): domain Eukaryota; kingdom Metazoa; phylum Chordata; class Actinopteri; order Perciformes; family Percidae; genus Gymnocephalus; species Gymnocephalus cernua. The sequence continues at coordinate 12,867 of JALJEH010000094.1, read as the reverse complement.
CATCACATGAACAAAAAACATCAATGAAACTTATAGATGCAGATTGATCATATACAACAACAATCATAATGCAATCCTGAAGTAAGGTATACCCCTGAGATATATACTGTATTGTAGTTTAAACAAAAGTGCACAGGTGAGGTAGAAACACTGGGCAGTAACATGCCTCCATCAGTAAAGTGCATTCATAAAAATCAACAGAAAGAGACCAAAAACATTGGTTCACATATTCTCCTGTTCTCACAGAGAAGGTGATGAGGGGTTACCTGAGATTTTAGGATATCAAAAATAAGTAAATGTACATGAAAGGAAATCAAAACTCCCTATTATAGTAAGGAGATGATGAAATTTTATCTGAGTAATGTGTTAATTTCAGAGGTGGCTCAATGTGAGCCATAAAGGGAATTATATGTATGATGAATTCAGTTTTATTCAGACATATGTGGAAAAAATATATATCATTTATAGTCCCTCATAGAGTATGTTATAATAATAACTGTATGTTTATATGTTCTATGTGTCCAATTATAGATGGATTACAAGGATCCAGGTCTGTCTGAGAAGAGAGGGAGATGGGAAAGCTTCAGTCTAGGTACGGGCCGGTAAGGAATGAAATAAAGAAATTCTGCTGCCGAAGGCAGCAGAATTGAAAGCACAAACCTTAGACCTACACTAATCCCCAACTCTCCTATCTCTCATTCAGACCGCTGGGCACATGTGTGCCCAGTTTTTGGATCCAGGATCTCTCCACTCTCCTACGCTGCTTCACCGACCAGGCTGGGTTGGACTCCAGGATAGTGGCCCTGAGGCTGGACCACCCGTGGTCAATAAAGTGCTGTACCAGAGGGATGTGTACATTTTTATGTTTGTTTATGTTATATCTGTGTTGGGTGAATCTGGTCAGCATAGTGTTGCCTGATTCCCCAACATATTGCTTTGGGCATTTTGAGCATCTAATTAAATAAATAATGTTTTTTTGATGAACAGTTGTGTTCCTTTGTGTCTCAAAGACCTCTTTAGTATTCTGATTTTGTACCCTCTTGTAGCTCCTGAAGAATTCTCCCTGTGACCTGGTTCTATGTTCCTGTACAGGTTTTAATTTAGCTCTCACCAGAATGTCTTTTAGATTCTTATTTTTTCTAAAGGCTGCAATCAGCCTGTAATCCTTTAGAAAAGTCTGATTACCTCCAGTGGAAATAAAGTTGTTTTTCAATTTTTTCACCAATTTGATATTTTCTGAGGAATAAGTGAGAATAATAGGCAAAATTGGATCCAAACAGATAGGTTTAGCCTGTGTGAATGTCCTCAGAGCCTGACGCAGCATGGTGTAAGAGTACCCCCTACTGACCAAAGAGGGGAATAGGATTTTGACTGCTGATTTAAAATCCTCAGCTCTAGTGCAGATTCTTTTAAACCTCAGTAATTGAGACTTAACTAACCCAGCAAACGTGTGCTTTGGGTGATGGCTGGATCTGAACAGCAGCGCATGCGTATCAGTCTTTTTGAAAAAAACTCTTACATCCAGTCTGTGTGTGGCAGAAAAGTCGGGTCCTTTGTAGGTGGTCGTGTCTAAAAAGTCTATGGAGTCCTGGTTAATGGTCGAAGTCAGCTTTATGGAGTGTCTGTAGTCATTCAAGGTGAGTAAAAACTGTTCAAAATCCTCTATCGAATGTTGCCAAATGCCCCAAATGTCGTCCAAATAGCGGAAATAATGTAGCGGTTTTTTCTGGCAGGCTGCTAACGCACCTTCCTCCCATTCCGCCATGAACAAATTAGCATAGGCTGGAGCGAACTTTTTCCCCATCGCCGTGCCTGTGATTTGTAGGAAATATTGGCCATCAAACTCAAAATCATTCCTTGTGAGGTTAATTTCGAGTAGTTGGAGGATTTCCTTATCTGGCCTCTTACTGTTGGGGTGTTTTAGAAAGGCATTTTTGACAGCCGAGAGCCCCTCAGACGACTGTATGTTAGTGTACAGGCTGGCTACGTCAAGGGAGAAAAGGAAGGCCGTGTGCGGCACTTCAATGCTCTTAACTTTCTCTACAAAGTCGTAGGTATCTTTTATGTAGCTGGGATGTAACATCGATAGAGGATTAAGATAGTAGTCTATGAATTCTGCAGTGTAATAAGTCTCACTCTCACAGTCTGAGACGATGGGACGTCCCGGAGGGATGCAGAAAGGGAGGCTCCATGACTCTCTGCTTTTGTGGATCTTAGGTAATAGATAAAATATACGCATCCTAGGTTCTTTATTTCCCTGGAGGTAAGTTTTTTGTTTGTGATTAATACATTTTTTGTTATATAATGATGAGAGAATCTTATCTACTAGAGGTATTGTGTCTTTATATATGGGTTTATTTAGTTTTCTATAATATTTTCTGTCATTTAGTTGTCTGTTTCCCTCCCACAGGTAGTCTTTCCTGTCCATCAGGACCACCGAGCTCCCTTTGTCTGCAGGTTTGATCACAATTTCATCATTTTCACTCAACTGATGGAGTGCCTCAGTCTCAAATCTGGTTAAGTTGGTCTTATTCCAGCCTATCTTATGGCCTTTTTGAAAATATTCAATGTCTGATTGTGTTAATTTTGTGATTTCAGCTGGTAGCTGTGCAGCAGAGGGAACCCAAGTGGACTTGGGAATGAAAGGCAAATGTACAGTATCAGGTTTGTTATCATAATAAACAGACAGTTTCAATTTTCTATGGTAATTTTGTATATCCAATCTAGTCTGATCTTTTAAACATTTGTGATTGGTCCTGTGGAGAGAGGGTATAAAGGTCAAACCTTTATTAAGAAGCAGAGTCTGTGCTGCTGTTAGTTGGAAGGATTCACACAAATTAATCACATTTTTTGACCCTGTTTCATTTTTGCTACTTACAGGGTTCCCATGTTTAAATGCTGAATCCAGTGCTGCAGCATGTGCTCCCCGGTCTGCTTGGACCAGTGGATGAGGTCCTTCTCCAGGGTAAAGTCACTTCTGGAAAGCTGTGGTATGTAGTTGAGGTTTTTCTGAATGTAATTGTTCAGATTGAACAGGTTGGTCTGCTCCCCTGCTGGGAGTGCTCTGGAGAAGTTGATAAGAGCTACATAAATCTCTGAGTTGGGGAAGGCTGCCTCAGCCATCCCTACAGCTTCCTCTAGCTGTAGGGCAGTGACAGACTCAGCATCCTGGGCCCTGCTGTTGATGCCAAAAGAAAGGATGGTTTTCTCCACTATAGTGGAGACTGGTGTTTTGGCTAGAATGGCTGCAGCATGTGAAACTGCGGCACCTGGGAAGCTGTCCACCTGGATGTAGTCCTGATGAAAAGGTGGAAGCCTTGACAGGTTAGAGTCCCCAATTATGAGCCATTTTTTCTGTGGCTCGAGTGACCAGTCAGAGTTTTTCTGATTAGTCTGTGGATGTCTGAAAGCTCTGAATTCTGGAGCCGTTGGAGCAGGTGGGGCTGGTGTGGCAAGAGGTGCAAAGGTGAGTGTGCTCTGTACCTGATGTTTGGCCAGGGGAGCCAGCCCTGTTTCCGGGTTTGGTCCAGAGGTGGAAGATGTGGCTCCTTCTGTGTCTGTGGGTTGCAGGTTATGGACTCTGCGTGGAACCCTCTGTGACCGCGGTGTGTCCAGGACTTGGATCACAGGTGAGAGGGGCTGAGGTGAGTGGGGAGAGAGGGGAGGTGAGGAGGGGGAGAAGAAGGAGGGGGGAACTGGGGAAGAGGGGGAGAGGTCAGGTGAGGGGGAGTCTGCAACAAGAACTATCAGTTCTTCTTCCTCTGTGGGCTGCTGCTGCTGTGTTTCTGTCTCCTCTGCCGTCTGAGTGCTCTGTGCCCTTCTCTCAGGGGTTGTAGGGACCTCCGCTGCCTGTTGTGCTGGAGCAGGTTGGAGTGTCTCCCACTGTGCCATCCTCTGTGGGACTCCCGGTGGCAGTTGGGGTGGAGGAATGGGGGCTGTCTGCCTCAGAAAGTCATTCATGGCTGAGCTCAGATGCCTCCTCCGTATAGGCTGGGTCCGTGGGACATCCGTTGGAGCTGGAGGAGGAGGAGGAGGAGGAGGAGGAGGAGGAGGAGGAGGAGGAGGAGGAGGAGGAGGAGGAGGAGGAGGAGGGGGGGGCCCTGAAGCCAGTGTCTCACTCGTCACCTGTGGGGCTGCTGGTTCAGCTGCTGTCTCTGTTACAGGTAAGGTCTGAGTCTGTTCCCCCCTCCCCCCCTGTGCTGTCACCTGAGCGCTGTTCTGTAAAGTGGCAGCTACTCTCGCATAAACTGCATCTAAAAGTTCTTGTGACATTTTCCTGCCAAATCTGCTTTTTGACCAAGCTGCCGCAATTTCAAAATTCTCTCTCCAGTAGCCTGCATGTAGCTGCTGCAGGATCTGGAGGTTATTCTCTATATTGTCCTTATAGTGGTCTCTAAGGGTCAAAAGAGTTGTGTACTCCCAGTTTTTGGCATTACCCTGAATCATGCTCTCTGTTGTGGGATTTGGATCTGCGGGCTTAATGGAGTCAATAAGATTTTGTGTCATTCTGGCTATGGCAGGTGGTGTGTCAGAAGCTGTCACATTATTAAGATGATGTGCGGCAGTAATAATCCTATGTATAACCCTAGTTCTGATTATAAAGTCTGGGTCATCCTCATGTCTTTTTTGTTGTTTCTTTCCCTCAGATTGGACAAACCTGCCTCCGCGTTGGCGTCCCTCCTGCCCGTTTCGGGGTTGTTCCCTTCCCCGCTGTGGACGCCACCTTTGCTGCTGAGGCCTCCAGCGTTGCTGCTGAGCGCGCTCCCCGCGCCGCTGAGAGGTCCCCTGGCGCGGAGCTCCGTTTTTCCGTGTTCGGCGGTTCTGTGGACCTCCGTCGTTCCAGTCCTTTCGCTGGTAGGTGTTGTTGTTGTTGTGCTGATATTCGGCGTGGGTTTTACCACGATCAGCTCCGTAATTTGAGCCCCCGTTGCTCCGTTGAAAATGGCGGGGCTGTTGGTTTCTTCGGACCGCTTCGGCGTAACTAACGCGGCCAAAGGACTGCTGACGGCGTGGATAAGTAGAGTACTTTCTGCTCTGGGTAAACTGGGTTCTATTTCTATCCCTGCCCCTTTTGTAACTCACGTTCATCCAGCTGCCATCGTATCCGTGTTGGCCCGTCATCTCCAAGCTGAGCCGAAGGCCGTTGGAAGAAACTTAAAATATCAAAACTTTAACTGAAAACTATCTCTACAAAAAATAGAGACGAGATGGTGAAGAATTAAGAGAATTTATTCTCAAAGAGCGACGCGTTTCGGCATTTAAAAATGCCTTTTTCAAGCTCAGAATAAAACAATTTCTCAGTACAGGTATCTCTCACACAACTCAGTCAACGGACAGGCAGTGAATGAATGAAAAAAGCCGGGAAAGGAGGCAAATCACAACATCCTGAATCCAGTAATACCCATGTGACCCTGAGAACCAATGATATTATAGAGACCAATACCATTGAGTGTGTGTGGGGAAACTTTGGGCCTTCCCTGCGCCTGTTTGAAATTTAGAGGAAAATGTCAAATGTTGTCCAAAAAGGCCTTAAAACATATCAATAATAAAGGTTGAATCACCAGTATCATAAAGAATAATTAAATTATATTAGAATATTATGGAAAAAATGTTAAACAACATTAAATTGTGTTCCCATCGGATTTTAAGGTGAGTAATAATCATGTATTTTCCTCTTTTTTTCCTTTTTTACAGGTGCCAAGGAATCCAAGGACAGGATCGGTAAAGGTAGGTGTTAAATGGGGTTTCCAAAACAGGTTAAGTTTAGGAAAGGATTACAGGTTAGGGCATATATCTTGAAGTATTTCCCTGAATCAAATGGTTGGGTTTAGGTCCTAGATCCTGTAATGTCTTTTCAAAAGGCAAGCGGTTATGGTGAGGTAAGAAGCCTTCAAATATCGCCCCATAGTCACCTGGTTATGGTGAGGCAAGAAGCCTTGGAATATAGCCTCACAGTCAATTGGTTAAGGTTAGGTCAGGGGAAGGATGGGCTATGTATGGGTTAGGGGATCTGGATGTTGTGTCCTGCTCTGTCTCTCAAAACGACTGTAAACAATGTGTGAGGAATAAAATCACCATCACATGAACAAAAAACATCAATGAAACTTATAGATGCAGATTGATCATATACAACAACAATCATAATGCAATCCTGAAGTAAGGTATACCCCTGAGATATATACTGTATTGTAGTTTAAACAAAAGTGCACAGGTGAGGTAGAAACACTGGGCAGTAACATGCCTCCATCAGTAAAGTGCATTCATAAAAATCAACAGAAAGAGACCAAAAACATTGGTTCACATATTCTCCTGTTCTCACAGAGAAGGTGATGAGGGGTTACCTGAGATTTTAGGATATCAAAAATAAGTAAATGTACATGAAAGGAAATCAAAACTCCCTATTATAGTAAGGAGATGATGAAATTTTATCTGAGTAATGTGTTAATTTCAGAGGTGGCTCAATGTGAGCCATAAAGGGAATTATATGTATGATGAATTCAGTTTTATTCAGACATATGTGGAAAAAATATATATCATTTATAGTCCCTCATAGAGTATGTTATAATAATAACTGTATGTTTATATGTTCTATGTGTCCAATTATAGATGGATTACAAGGATCCAGGTCTGTCTGAGAAGAGAGGGAGATGGGAAAGCTTCAGTCTAGGTACGGGCCGGTAAGGAATGAAATAAAGAAATTCTGCTGCCGAAGGCAGCAGAATTGAAAGCACAAACCTTAGACCTACACTAATCCCCAACTCTCCTATCTCTCATTCAGACCGCTGGGCACATGTGTGCCCAGTTTTTGGATCCAGGATCTCTCCACTCTCCTACGCTGCTTCACCGACCAGGCTGGGTTGGACTCCAGGATAGTGGCCCTGAGGCTGGACCACCCGTGGTCAATAAAGTGCTGTACCAGAGGGATGTGTACATTTTTATGTTTGTTTATGTTATATCTGTGTTGGGTGAATCTGGTCAGCATAGTGTTGCCTGATTCCCCAACATATTGCTTTGGGCATTTTGAGCATCTAATTAAATAAATAATGTTTTTTTGATGAACAGTTGTGTTCCTTTGTGTCTCAAAGACCTCTTTAGTATTCTGATTTTGTACCCTCTTGTAGCTCCTGAAGAATTCTCCCTGTGACCTGGTTCTATGTTCCTGTACAGGTTTTAATTTAGCTCTCACCAGAATGTCTTTTAGATTCTTATTTTTTCTAAAGGCTGCAATCAGCCTGTAATCCTTTAGAAAAGTCTGATTACCTCCAGTGGAAATAAAGTTGTTTTTCAATTTTTTCACCAATTTGATATTTTCTGAGGAATAAGTGAGAATAATAGGCAAAATTGGATCCAAACAGATAGGTTTAGCCTGTGTGAATGTCCTCAGAGCCTGACGCAGCATGGTGTAAGAGTACCCCCTACTGACCAAAGAGGGGAATAGGATTTTGACTGCTGATTTAAAATCCTCAGCTCTAGTGCAGATTCTTTTAAACCTCAGTAATTGAGACTTAACTAACCCAGCAAACGTGTGCTTTGGGTGATGGCTGGATCTGAACAGCAGCGCATGCGTATCAGTCTTTTTGAAAAAAACTCTTACATCCAGTCTGTGTGTGGCAGAAAAGTCGGGTCCTTTGTAGGTGGTCGTGTCTAAAAAGTCTATGGAGTCCTGGTTAATGGTCGAAGTCAGCTTTATGGAGTGTCTGTAGTCATTCAAGGTGAGTAAAAACTGTTCAAAATCCTCTATCGAATGTTGCCAAATGCCCCAAATATCGTCTAAATAGCGGAAATAATGTAGCGGTTTTTTCTGGCAGGCTGCTAACGCACCTTCCTCCCATTCCGCCATGAACAAATTAGCATAGGCTGGAGCGAACTTTTTCCCCATCGCCGTGCCTGTGATTTGTAGGAAATATTGGCCATCAAATTCAAAATCATTTCTTGTGAGGTTAATTTCGAGTAGTTGGAGGATTTCCTTATCTGGCCTCTTACTGTTGGGGTGTTTTAGAAAGGCATTTTTGACAGCCGAGAGCCCCTCAGACGACTGTATGTTAGTGTACAGGCTGGCTACGTCAAGGGAGAAAAGGAAGGCCGTGTGCGGCACTTCAATGCTCTTAACTTTCTCTACAAAGTCGTAGGTATCTTTTATGTAGCTGGGATGTAACATCGATAGAGGATTAAGATAGTAGTCTATGAATTCTGCAGTGTGATATGTCTCACTCTCACAGTCTGAGACGATGGGACGTCCCGGAGGGATGCAGAAAGGGAGGCTCCATGACTCTCTGCTTTTGTGGATCTTAGGTAATAGATAAAATAAACGCATTCTAGGTTCTTTATTTCCCTGGAGGTAAGTTTTTTGTTTGTGATTAATAAATTTTTTGTTATATAATGATGAGAGAATCTTATCTACTAGAGGTATTGTGTCTTTATATATGGGTTTATTTAGTTTTCTATAATATTTTCTGTCATTTAGTTGTCTGTTTCCCTCCCACAGGTAGTCTTTCCTGTCCATCAGGACCACCGAGCTCCCTTTGTCTGCAGGTTTGATCACAATTTCATCATTTTCACTCAACTGATGGAGTGCCTCAGTCTCAAATCTGGTCAGGTTGGCCTTGTTCCAGCCTATTTTGTGGGCTTTTTGAAAATATTCAATATCTGATTGTGTCAATTTTGTGATTTCAGCTGGTAGCTGTGCAGCAGAGGGAACCCAAGTGGACTTAGGAGTAAAAGGCAAGTGTACAGTATCAGGTTTGTTATCATAATAAACAGACAATTTCAATTTTCTATGGTAATTTTGTATATCCAATCTAGTCTGATCTTTTAAACATTTGTGATTGGTCCTGTGGAGAGAGGGTATAAAGGTCAAACCTTTATTAAGAAGCAGAGTCTGTGCTGCTGTTAGTTGGAAGGATTCACACAAATTAATCACAGTTTTTGACCCTGTTTCATTTTTGCTACTTACAGGGTTCCCATGTTTAAATGCTGAATCCAGTGCTGCAGCATGTGCTCCCCGGTCTGCTTGGACCAGTGGATGAGGTCCTTCTCCAGGGTGAAGTCACTTCTGGAAAGCTGTGGTATGTAGTTGAGGTTTTTCTGAATGTAATTGTTCAGAGTGAACAGGTTGGTCTGTTCCCCAGCTGGGAGTGCTCTAGAGAAGTTGATAAGAGCTACATAAATCTCTGAGTTGGGGAAGGCTGCCTGAGCCATCCCTACAGCTTCCTCCAGCTGTAGGGCGGTGACAGCCTCCGCATCCTGGGCCCTGCTGTTGATGCCAAAAGAAAGAATAGTCTTCTCCACTATAGTGGAGACTGGTGTTTTGGCTAGAATGGCTGCAGCATGTGAAACTGCGGCACCTGGGAAGCTGTCCACCTGGATGTAGTCCTGAGGAAAAGGTGGAAGCCTTGACAGGTTAGAGTCCCCAATTATGAGCCATTTTTTCTGGGGCTCGAGTGACCAGTCAGAGTTTTTCTGATTGGTCTGTGGATGTCTGAAGGCTCTGTATTGTGGAGCCGTTGGAGCAGGTGGGGCTGGTGTGGCAAGAGGTGCAAAGGTGAGTGTGCTCTGTACCTGATGTTTGGTCAGGGGAGCCAGCCCTGTTTCCGGGTTCGGTTCAGAGGTGGGAATTGTGGCTCCTTCTGTGTCTGTGGGTTGCAGGTTATGGACTCTGTGTGGAGCCCTCTGTGGCCGCGGTGTGTCCAGGACTTGGATCACAGGTGAGGGCGGCTGAGGTGAGTGGGGAGAGAGGGGAGGTGAGGAGGGGGAGAAGGGGGAGAAGAAGGAGGGGGGAACTGGGGAAGAGGGGGAGAGGTCAGGTGAGAGGGAGTCTGCAACAAGAACTATCAGTTCTTCTTCCTCTGTGGGCTGCTGCTGCTGTGTTTCTGTCTCCTCTGCCGTCTGAGTGCTCTGTGCCCTTCTCTCAGGGGTTGTAGGGACCTCCGCTGCCTGTTGTGCTGGAGCAGGTTGGAGTGTCTCCCACTGTGCCATCCTCTGTGGGACTCCCGGTGGCAGTTGGGGTAGAGGAATGGGGGCTGTCTGCCTCAAAAAGTCATTCATGGCTGAGCTCAGATGTCTCCTACGTGTGGGCTGGATCCGTGGGACATCCACTGGAGCTGGAGGAGGAGGAGGAGGAGGAGGAGGAGGAGGAGGAGGGGGAGGAGGAGGAGGGGGCCGTAAAGCCGCTGTCTCCCTCGTCACCTGTGGGGCTGCTGGTTCAGCTGCTGTCTCTGTTACAGGTAAGGTCTGAGTCTGTTCCCCCCTACCCTGTGCTGTAACCTGAGAGCTGTTCTGTAATGTAGCAGCTATTCTAGCATAGACTGCGTCTAACAGTTCTTGTGACATTTTCCTGCCAAATTTGCTCCGTGACCAAGCTGCCGCAATCTCAAAATTATCTCTCCAGCAACTTGCATGCAACTGTTGCAGGATCTGGAGGTTATTCTCTATATTGTCCTTATAGTGGTCTCTAAGGGTCAAAAGGGTTGTGTATTCCCAGTTTTTTGCATTACCCTGGATCATGCTCTCTGTTATAGGGTTTGGATCTGCGGGCTTAATGGAGTCAATGAGGTTTTGTGTCATTCTGGCTATGGCAGGTGGTGTATCAGAAGCTGTCACATTATTAAGATGATGCGCAGCTGTAATAATTCTATGTATAACCCTTGTTCTAACTAAAAAGTCTGGGTCATCATCATGCCTTTTCTGTTGTTTGTTTCCATGGGGTTGAACAAACCTCCCTCCGTGCTGGCGTCCATCCTGCCTGCTCCGAAGCTGCTGCTCCTGCTGTCTCCGCGGGCGACTCCGCTGCTGCTGGGCGCGCTGCCAGGGTCGCCGAGAAGCCTCTTGGCGCGGAGCTCCGTTGTTCCGTGTTCGGCGGTTCCGTGGACCTCCGTCGTTCCAGTCCTTTCGCTGGTAGGTGTTGTTGTTGTTGTGCTGATATTCGGCGTAGGTTTTACCTCGATCAGCCCTGTAGTTTGGCCCCCCGTTGCTCCGTTGAAACTGGCGGGGCAGATTTTTACGAGCCGCTTCGGCGTAACTGATGCGGCCAAAAGAATGCTGACGGCGGGGATAAGCCGAAGACTGTCTGTTCTGGGTGTACTGGGTTCTACTTTTATCCCTACCCCTGTCGTATCTTACGGCTGGCCACCTGTCATGGTATCTGCGTTGGTCCGTCATCTCAAAGTCGCGCCGAAGGCCGTAGAAAAAAACTCAAAATATGAAAAATATAACTGAAAACTATCTCTAAAAAATAGAGACGTGATGGTGAACAATAACAAGTTTTTATTTTAATTGAGCGACGCGTTTCGGCATTTAAAAATGCCTTTTTCAAGCTCAAAATACTTACAATATCTTAATACAGGTATTCTCTCACACAGCTCAGTCAACGGGCAGGAGTGAATGAATGAAAAAGCCCGGGAGGTATAAAGCAGAACAAAACATCCTGATTCGGTGATCCCATGTGACCCTGAGAGCCAATGATAGCGTGAAGGTCCGTATCATTGGGTGTGTATGGGGAGGTTTTTAGGCCTGCCTTGCGCCTGCTGAAAATTTAAAGGAAAATGCTGTTTGGTCCAAAAAGGCCTTTAGGTATCTTTTGAGAAAAGATTAACTCACTAGTATTATGCAAATCCATAATATATATCAAAATATTTCAAAAGAAATTATAAAAACATTTAAATTGTTATCATTTTTTGATCTTGTAGTGAGTCATTGCATAATAAATACAATTTCTTGTTTTTTCCTCTTTCTTTGCAGGCGCAGGGCAGTCCAAGGGAGGGATCCGGTAAGGTGAGTGTTAAATTTGGTTTCCAAATAGGTTGAGATAAGGGAAAGTTTTCAGGTTAGGGCATATATCTCTGAGTATTTCACCAGAGTGAATGATTGGGTTTAGGCCCTAGAGTCTGTTATTTATCTCAAAGGTCCAATGGTTATGATTAGGCAAGAAGCCTTCAAATACAACTCCATGGTCAAATGGTTAGGGTTAGGTCAGGGAGTGAATGGGTTATGGTTAGGGTTAGGAATCTGGGTTGGGTTTTATTCTGCCCCTCCAAAGGACTCTAAAAACATGTGTGAGGAGTAAAATCACCATCACTGAATAGAAACATCTTAGAACAAGTAAATGCAGATATGTCATGCATCACAACAACAACAACATTTGAATGAAGAAATGGAGTAAACCTGAGATTTCTCGTTCATCATGGTATAACAAACATGAGATTATAGAAAAATACAATAATATACATAAATTGAGAGCTCAGCCCTCTGAACCATCTCTATTACAGGGAAGAGAATGAAATATTTCTTCTGAACCATATGTATGTTTCAAAATTACTCAATGTGGAGCCTAAAGGGAGTTTTATATATAATATATTTAGTATAATTAAGAGTATGTGCCAATAATGTATTCAATATAGTACCTCATAAGATATAATATAATAATTGCTGTATATTATGTGCTCTATGTGTCCCATTATAGATGGATTACAAGGACTAAGGTCTGCCTGAGAGAAGAGGAAGAAGGGAAAGCTTCAGTCTAGGTACGGGCCGGTAAGGAATGAAATAAAGAAATTCTGCTGCCGAAGGCAGCAGAATTGAAAGCACAAACCTTAGACCTACGCTAATTCCCAACTATCCTATCTCTCATTCAGACCGCTGGGTACATGTGTGCCCAGTTTTTGGATCCAGGATCTCTCCACTCTCCTGCGCTGCTTCACAGACCAGGCTGGGTTGGACTCCAGGATTGTGGCCCTGAGGCTGGACCACCCGTGGTCAACAAAGTGCTGGACTAGAGGGATGTGCAAATTTTTGTGTTTATTTATGTTATATCTATGTTGGGTGAATCTGGTCAGCATAGTGTTGCCTGATTCCCCAACATATTGTTTAGGA
>JALJEH010000093.1:27500-31083 GCA_023631565.1 Gymnocephalus cernua | reverse complement strand
CCCTGCTCTGGCGTTTCCCACTCTCATTCCCCCTGCTCTGGTGTTTCCCACTCTCATTCCCCCTGCTCTGGCGTTTCCCTCTCTCATTTCCCCCTGCTCTGGTGTGTCCCCCTCTCATTCCCCCTGCTCTGGTGTTTCCCTCTCTCATTCCCCTGCTCTGGTGTGTCCCCCTCTCATTCCCCCTGCTCTGGTGTTCCCCCTCTCATTCCCCCAGCTCTGGTGTTTTCCCCTCTCATTCCCCCTGCTCTGGTGTGTCCCCCTCTCATTCCCCCTGCTCTGGTGTTTCCCCCTCTCATTCCCCCAGCTCTGGCGTTTCCCCCTCTCATTCCCCCTGCTCTGGTGTGTCCCCCTCTCATTCCCCCTGCTCTGGTGTTTCCCACTCTCATTCCCCCTGCTCTGGTGTTTCCCACTCTCATTCCCCTGCTCTGGCGTTTCCCCACTCTCATTCCCCCTGCTCTGGTGTTTCCCACTCTCATTCCCCCTGCTCTGGCGTTTCCCTCTCTCATTCCCCCTGCTCTGGCGTTTGGAATCTGCGGGGTTGTGTTGCAGTCTCAGACCTTTGGCAACGCCGACACTGACGCCAACGTGGGCTCCATCTCCACGCGGCCTCCTGGTTATGTCCAGGATACCAGGATGTTGATGAGATACGAGGTTTTGGGCGTGTTAGTTTAAACAGAGATTAGTTCTTCTACTGGAGATAAAAAGACTCGGTGCACCGAGGTCACGTGGCGATGCAGCGTCTGAATTAATGAATGAAAACAGACTTTTTTCCGAGGATGTAAATAAGAGAATAAAGACGTCTCTGCGGCGTGTTCTGTATTAGAGTCTGTGTTGTTCCTCCCTTTATAAATCACAGCCTCCTCTCTCTCTGCAGCCTCGCTGCTCGCTCTGCTCCCACGAGGCCGATAAAACATCTTAACTGGGAGACAAAGACGGCGAGCAGGAGTTCCTTTTCGCAAATGATGATTCATTCTCAAAATAAAAACACCCGTTTCATATAAAAACTCAGAGGCCTTGACTTTCCCCCTTAAATTTCCCTATAATTGGTTCAGATACAGCAGGTGAAGAAAATCACATTCCACTGTGTTTATTGTCTTCAGAGAGGGAGGAGGCTGCTGGGAAATGTAGTTTTAACGTTTGATCTTACAGAAACAAACAGAAATGCCTTTCCATTGACATTGTTTTTTCGACTAGAAGACTGTCAACAGTCTTTCATCTCACATCTAATGTTAAAGACATGGCTGCTGGTCTTACAGGGAGGTGTGTTCAGGTGCATTCTGGGCATGCTGGTCTTACAGGGGAGGTGTGTTCAGGTGCATTCTGGGCGGGCTGGTCTTACAGGGAGGTGTGTTCAGATGCATTCTGGGCGTGCTGGTCTTACAGGGAGGTGTGTTCAGGGGCATTCTGGGCGTGCTGGTCTTACAGGGAGGTGTGTTCAGCTGTATTCTGGTCTTACAGGGAGGTGTGTTCAGCTGTATTCTGGTCTTACAGGGAGGTGTGTTCAGGTGCATTCTGGTCTTACAGGGAGGTGTGTTCAGGTGCATTCTGGGCGTATTGCTATCTTGAGGCAGCGGGAAGTGATGGCACCATTGACCAACAAAAACCTGGTCTAAAGTCAATAACGCAGCATTTCATTGTTATTTTAACAGCACATTAGTAAAATGCTCCTCGGCTCGTGCACAGCACGTGCACACTATGCTTGTTACACACACAGGACGCACAGCAGCACACACACATGCAGAAGATTACTAATAAACATATTAGGGTGTAAATCCTCCATCATAACAGCAATGCTCCAAGGTCCAAACGCACCTGGCTTTTAAATGTTACGGTCCTGGCTGTATTATGTATTTTATCGTCCATATATAGTTGTGTGCGCCTATATAATGTGGGACTAAGAGCTTTAGTTCAGGTGTAGACACAGATAAATAGGTTGTTGCTGTTTATTATTTTGGCGTCAACTTAAGAGATTTCATAAGTTGTTGTTATTTCAGTTCACTCTCCCGTTTCCTATTTTTATGTGGCGCTCTGACACCCCTGGACCGGAGCGTTACGCCCACCAATTCCCTGGGACGGACCCTGGCTCTTCATTTGCTAGCATTCGCTCGCTTATTCTTTGGAGTGGAGACTAACTGGGAGGTCAAAGGCCGCCCTCCATCACTCTAAACTCTCCGCTGTACAGATGACATCAAAGCTGCAAATGGCGTTAGAGGAAGACGTGGAGATCTGTGTGTGTGTGTGTGTGTGTGTGTGTGTAGCGGGGTCGTGACCTCCTTGTTAGGCCCGGCCGTTAAAGCAGGAGGGCGGCAGTCCGATAGCGGAGGGAAGAAAGGAGGCAGGAGGGGGAAGAGGTGGGTTCTGGGTAATTAGAGCTTGGCCCCCTCGCACGCTCTGACACTCGGCGGCAATTTATGGCCCCGCTCGGGCGACTTGTCCACCCCATCTAATTGCAATATTAGCGTGTAATAACGGCAGAGTTACGGCGATCCGTCAGCGCCGCGTTCCGCTGCCTCGGCAGGATTTCAGCCATTAACCAGCAAACGGAGGCAACAAAGCGACCTCTGAGAGGAACATCAGCGCACATTTATATGCACACACACACACACACACACACACACACACACACACACACACACACACACACACACACACACACACACACACACACACACACACACACACACACACACACACACACACACACACACACACACACACACACACACACACACGCCTGTCACTGACACCCTGAATGCTGAGATGTCTCTCGATAGATTCTGGTTGCTGTTATGAGTTTAAGGGTCAGTTCACCCAAAATACTCAGACATATATTTTGTGGTATTCTCCGTCCGTCTCTGAGGTTTGTGTCGGCCTCGACATGTGACGGTTTGAGTCATTATTTATGAATGAATCAGGTAAACGTGTTAAATGTGAATATTTTCTTCTCTCCTATGAAGACGCTCAATCATTTGTATTCAGACACTTATGCATCATCGTGATTTACACATGCCAGTGTCAAGCTATTGCAACTTTTTTTATTTTATGATGTGACAACTGCAAACAGAAAAAAAATAGTGTAACCTGTAAAACGTGACATCCAAGCAGCAGACAGGAGGTCAGAGGTCACAGCAGCGAGATGAGAAACCGTTAATGTGCTGCAAATAATCACAGAAGATAGAGGAGAAGAAATATGAGGGTAAAAGATAAAGCACGAAGATCAGCGTGTGTGTGTGTGTGTGTGTGTGTGTGTGTGTGTGTGTGTGTGTGTGTGTGTGTGTGTGTGTGTGCGTGTCGATTTGATTTACTTCAGCGAGACGTGAATTCACAACATTAAACTGCTTTACTGTAGCTGCGGAGCCACATCATTTGCATGATGGGTCACTAAACACACACAAATACCCCCCACCCCAAACACACACACACACACACACACACACACACACACACCACACACACACACACACACACACACACACAATGTTATATGTGTATCAGACGGGTATAAATCCTGCATTTCTTAACAGGCGTTAAAATGCAAAGAAACATTCAGCGCTGCAATAAATCCCTGTGTGTGTCTGCACAT
>JALJEH010000093.1:0-22500 GCA_023631565.1 Gymnocephalus cernua | reverse complement strand
CATTATAGACAGGTAGACTAGTGCTGTATGTCTCAGTCATTATAGACAGGTAGACTAGTGCTGTATGTCTCAGTCATTATAGACAGGTAGACTAGTGCTGTATGTCTCAGTCATTATAGACAGGTAGACTAGTGCTGTATGTCTCTCTCAGTCATTATAGACAGGTAGACTAGTGCTGTATGTCTCTCTCAGTCATTATAGACAGGTAGACTAGTGCTGTATGTCTCAGTCATTATAGACAGGTAGACTAGTGCTGTATGTCTCAGTCATTATAGACAGGTAGACTAGTGCTGTATGTCTCTCAGTCATTATAGACAGGTAGACTAGTGCTGTATGTCTCTCAGTCATTATAGACAGGTAGACTAGTGCTGTATGTCTCTCAGTCATTATAGACAGGTAGACTAGTGCTGTATGTCTCAGTCATTATAGACAGGTAGACTAGTGCTGTATGTCTCTCAGTCATTATAGACAGGTAGACTAGTGCTGTATGTCTCTCTCAGTCATTATAGACAGGTAGATTAGTGCTGTATGTCTGTCTCAGTCATTATAGACAGGTAGACTAGTGCTGTATGTCTCTCTCAGTCATTATAGACAGGTAGACTAGTGCTGTATGTCTCAGTCATTATAGACAGGTAGACTAGTGCTGTATGTCTGTCTCAGTCATTATAGACAGGTAGACTAGTGCTGTATGTCTCTCAGTCATTATAGACAGGTAGACTAGTGCTGTATGTCTCTCTCAGTCATTATAGACAGGTAGACTAGTGCTGTATGTCTGTCTCAGTCATTATAGACAGGTAGACTAGTGCTGTATGTCTCTCAGTCATTATAGACAGGTAGACTAGTGCTGTATGTCTGTCTCAGTCATTATAGACAGGTAGACTAGTGCTGTATGTCTCTCAATCATTATAGACAGGTAGACTAGTGCTGTATGTCTGTCTCAGCCATTATAGACAGGTAGACTAGTGCTGTATGTCTGTCTCAGTCATTATAGACAGGTAGACTAGTGCTGTATGTCTCTCTCAGCAGTCATAGGTTTTCAAAATGGCAGAACGACATGGAAGCCTCCTTGGACTTGCCCGTCCAATGTAAACACAGATAAGAAATTCTTCTCTTACGAGGATAAGTCAGATCATTGGCAGAGGTCATTTTACACCAATGAGGACATATTTATGAATGAAGACATTGATGTTAGCTAATAAAATACTTCAAACACTACACAATGAACCTTTAACAACCAAAAGAGAGCGTGTGGAGCAGAGCGGCACCGTGCAGGGGAAACTCCTCTACAGCTTTACCGTCGGATGTAATTACAGATTTCTTTCTACTCTAAAAGAAACTAAAGGTTTTATGATCTGAAACATGAAAGCAGATGATCCCCAGCAGATGTAATCATGTAACAGCCTTTGTATCCATTTCTGGGAAACATGAATCCAGAAGTGATGTAAAATGAGCGTCACTGAGCCACACAGTGTTTGTGTTGAGAGAGAGAGAGAGAGAGAGAGAGAGAGAGAGAAAGAAAGAAAGAAAGAAAGAAAGAAAGAGAGAGAGAGAGAGAGAGAGAGAGGTGTTTGTGTCCTACCTGTCGATGATGACGGGGTCGGAGGGCGTCTCGTTGCGATTTCCGCAGCTCTTCTTGTCACAACACCGACTGCAAGAGAGAGAATGACAAATTATCTTTCATATCTTTGAGCTGTGGCCTAAACCAGACATGTGAGGACGCCATCTTGGGCTTTTTGGGAAACACTGATCCACATTTTTCTGGCATTTCATGAAATAAAAGTTATTAGCAGAGCTGGTCAGTACATGTGGAGGTACAGTCACTCAAAGGAAAACTGCTTTTAAACTCAACACAAATAAGGTAACTATGTCAGAACTTTATCTATATTTTCCCCTTTAATTAATAACAAATTATACCCATCATTCTTTACAGGAAACATTAAAAACATTCATATCTAAACACGCTTCAGTTGTTCCAAAAGATCTGAGCAGCAAAACTACAAGTTCTCAAGTTTTATTTGAGCAAAAACTGCTTTTAAACTCTGCACTTTATCTCTATTCTCCCTTTAATTAATACCAAATTACATCATTCTTTCCAGGAAACCTTCAAGAAGCGTTTAGGGAATTACACACCTGCGATATAGTCTTACAATTATTTTATTCTGAAAAGCCGCCATGCTTCCCCTCCACTCTCTCTCTCTCTCTCTGTCTCTCTGTCTCTCTCTCTCTCTCTCTCTCTCTCTCTGTCCAGCTGGGTGGGGTCCAAGCCAAGGTCACTAACAGTTGGATGACGCCCAGCGATAGAAGCACAACCCCCCCCCTCACCCACCCACCCATCGCCCCTGACAACCAGCCAGCCAACCGGACAGCTGCTCGCCAAAACAGTGGCCCAGGTAGCCAGAGGGCGACGCGTCCGGAGAGCGTTTCATCCATCCTCCAACATGACACCGAACCAGGCGCCCGGAGGGGGGGGGGGGGGGGGGGGGGGGGCGGTCTGCAGGCATCCAGAGGGGGGGCGCTGGGTTTCTATTCCAGCCCCCGCAGGGGACGGGTGGAGCCAAATGAGGCTTGTGGTGTCGGAAGGGTCAGCGTGGCGTGTTGAACAGCAGCACGCTGAATCCAACACATTAATATCCATCAGGGCAGACGGCGAGGAAGCACGGCGAGACTCGGAGTCAGACTCAACCACGCTGGTTTACCCTCAGGTGACACGGTGCAACCGTTACAGGCCGTCCAACCGTTACAGGCCGTCCAACCGTTACAGGCCGTCCGACC
Source organism: Gymnocephalus cernua (assembly GCA_023631565.1). Classification (NCBI taxonomy): domain Eukaryota; kingdom Metazoa; phylum Chordata; class Actinopteri; order Perciformes; family Percidae; genus Gymnocephalus; species Gymnocephalus cernua. The sequence goes on along the minus strand of JALJEH010000093.1, from coordinate 19,728 downwards.
GTTACAGGCCGTCCAACCGCTACAGGCCGTCCAAGTTATATTTTGGCAATTTGGTAAAAGACGCCCACATTTAGACCTGTAGTCACGTATATACGGGTGGGCTGGCATGGCGTGTGGTGGGACAACGTGGGTGGCGTCGGCGTGGGAGTGGGGAGGGGGGGTACAGATGGACATAGGCGGAATTTACAGGGTGGGGGTGGGGCTTTCTCTGATTTTTTCAACGTTTTAGGCGCTTTTTTTCCATGATGGTTAAGATACTTTTTTGCCAACACACACACACACACACACACACACACACACAGAGACACACATACAGACAGACACACACAGAGACACACACACACAGAGACACACAGACAGACACACACACACACACACACACACACACACACACACACACACACACACAGAGACACACAGACAGACACACACACACACACACAATGTAAATTTTGTCTTTAAACTCCATCTTTAATCTTTATTGGATATATATCGCTGAAAGAGTATTTATAACCTGTAGAGTCTCACACACACACACACACACACACACACACACACACACACACACACACACACACACACACACACACACACACACACACACACAGTATTTATAACTAGTCTCTCATCCTCCAGCGAGACACACGAGTGTAAGAAACTTGTCAAAATGAATGTATAACCCTAAGAAACGCCGTCTGTCGTTAATAACGCCACCTCTGTGTCTCTGACAGGCTGCTCTGCACGATGAACTCACATGGCGAGGGTCATTAACATATCTTCCGGTAATTCTTAAAAATTAATCATATCGCATATGACCCGCGACGTCCAATTACGCTCCTGCCTTCGCCCCCATGCTGTCCTGAATCAAATTGCCATTTGACAAACAAGCGTCAAATCGAGGCTGCGAATGCCAAATGAGACACTTTATGAATCATTTATCGCTCCGTCTGATCTCTAAGTACAGAAAAATCACAAACTAAGCGCCGTGTTTGTGCCTCTCGCCGTCGGTCGGTATGGATGTGTGTACGTGCTCGACGGTTGCCATAGGACGCGCCACAATAATTTATTCCCCCAGCTACTCGGAGCCATTAGTGAAAGTTCCAGGAGACCAATTAGCATTGGAAACCCACCGGTGCCGCTGTGGTGACAACCTCCTCCAAACTGCCAAAGAAGTGTAATAAACAAACTGGACCCCAGGAGCACTGCCGGGGCCCCTCCAGGGACCCGGGGCCCCTTTCCAAAAGACAAAAACAAACTCTGGCTGAGCGTCCACAATATCGCCTTAATGACGTTTCCCCCCGGGCCGCAAACAGGCTAACACCACGGCCGGCTAATGACTGAGAGGAGCAACACACACAGAGCTGAGAGGCAGTGAGAGAGGGGGTGTGTGTGTGTGTGTGTGTGTGTGTGTGTGTGTGTGTGTGTGTGTGTGTGTGTGTGTGTGTGTGTGTGTGTGTGTGTGTGTGTGTGAGTGAGAGAGAGAGATAAACTGGCAAAAATTAAAGTGTGTTGTTGTCTGTCACTCATTTTGGCAGAGAGATCTCGTCCCTGAGAGTTGAGTTGGTCGCTGCAGAGACACACACACACACAGACACACACACACACAGACACACACACACACAGACACACACACACACACACACACACACACACACACACGCACACACACAATTTTGGTACTCAAAACATCATCATCATTCAAACATAAACAAGCAGCTCAAAGTGCTTTAATAATAATAATAATAATAATAATAATAATAATAATAATAATAATATATAAAATTTAACTAATTATATTGAAAATGCAATTAAAAAAAGTAATGCAAAAATGTAAAATAATAGCCTACTAATATTATTCCTATAATAAAATTATAAAATACAATAATAAACGAATTATAAAAAAGAAATAATAAAAAATTAAAATATTAATACAAATATTTAGAAAGTAATACTAATAAATCATAAAATAATAATAATGTAGAGAGGCTCCTCAGGCGGCTGTACCGCTGCTACACACACACACACACACACACACACACACACACAGGAGCTCAGCAGCCACTTCAGACGTTTGCCACAAGTGGCGTGTACTTAAAGCGCTGAGAGGAGGTTTGTCCGGGCTCGCCGGCCGCCGCTCCACTATCACACAAATAAAACAGTGAGAGCGCTTCAAAGGCTCCCCGAGGACGCGGCGGCGTCAGAGGCCAGCGTTCGCATCACAGCGTCCAGATAACAGCAAGCAGGACGCGGCTCGCTTTCAAAGGCCAAGTGTTGTAATTACCCCAAGGCCTGGAGCGCCTCGGCCAGGAACTGGGCGCCGCCTCTCCTGGAAGCCGCCCCTATCCTCTCTGCGAGCGTGGCAGCAGGTTTGTTTTTTTGCCTCAGCATCGCCCGAAGCCTGGCAGCCAGCGAGAGAGAGGAGAGGCGGCCCGGAGCCTAGCAGCCAGCGAGAGACAGAGAGAGGAGAGGCGGCCCAGAGCTGGCGAGCCTCCGGGAGCCCGCTGGCAGCGCCGGCGTGCCAACCTGGCTGCTCACTGGTTTGTGATTGGTAGTTTTGGAAAGCAGCAGAGGCCCGTTTAAGAATGGTTAATGTGCCGCGATGATATGATGGAGAGGTCACAGCTGACACACACACACACACACACACACACACACACACACACACACACACACACCTGCAGGGTAAATCCAGACAGCTAGCTAGACTATCTGTCCAATCGGAGTTCTCTGTTGCACGACTAAAACTACTTTTGAACGTACACATGTTCCACCAAAACAAGGTCCTTCCTGAGGCTATTTAGCAGAGGCACCGTGGCTCCGTCCGGAGCTTAGCACCGCCCAAGACGATTGTGATTGGTTTAAAGAAATGCCGATAAACCAGAGCACGTTTTTCTCGCATCTAGGCCTGCACGATTAATCGTTATAAAATCGCGATCTCGATTCACCCTGTTCCCGATTTAATTTTTAAATGAGTTTGATTTTTGGGGCATTTTCAGCCTTTATTTTGATAGGACAGCTGGAGACATGAAAGGCAAACAGTTAAAGAGTGTGCTAAGAAATCATTCTGGTTTTGATACTTTACTTAAATTAACCCTTAGTCCAGATAGAGCCTGTATCAGGGCCATATTTAGTTCAGATAGAGCCTGTATCAGGGCCATATTTAGTTCAGATAGAGCCTGTATCAGGGCCATATTTAGTTCAGATAGAGCCTGTATCAGGGTCATATTTAGTTCAGATAGAGCCTGTATCAGGGTCATATTTAGTTCAGATAGAGCCTGTATCAGGGTCATATTTAGTTCAGATAGAGCCTGTATCAGGGCCATATTTAGTTCAGATAAAGCCTGTATCAGGGCCATATTTAGTTCAGATAGAGCCTGTATCAGGACCATATTTAGTTCAGAGAGAGCCTGTATCAGGGTCATATTTAGTTCAGATAGAGCCTGTATCAGGACCATATTTAGTTCAGATAGAGCCTGTATCAGGGCCATATTTAGTTCAGATAGAGCCTGTATCAGGACCATATTTAGTCCAGATAGAGCCTGTATCAGGGTCATATTTAGTTCAGATAGAGCCTGTATCAGGACCATATTTAGTTCAGATAGAGCCTGTATCAGGGCCATATTTAGTTCAGATAGAGCCTGTATCAGGGCCATATTTAGTTCAGATAAAGCCTGTATCAGGGTCATATTTAGTTCAGATAGAGCCTGTATCAGGGTCATATTTAGTCCAGATAGAGCCTGTATCAGGGCCATATTTAGTTCAGATAGAGCCTGTATCAGGGCCATATTTAGTTCAGATAGAGCCTGTATCAGGGTCATATTTAGTTCAGATAGAGCCTGTATCAGGGTCATATTTAGTTCAGATACAGCCTGTATCAGGACCATATTTAGTTCAGATAGAGCCTGTATCAGGGCCATATTTAGTTCAGATAGAGCCTGTATCAGGGTCATATTTAGTTCAGATAGAGCCTGTATCAGGACCATATTTAGTTCAGATAGAGCCTGTATCAGGGCCATATTTAGTTCAGATAGAGTCTGTATCAGGGCCATATTTAGTTCAGATAAAGCCTGTATCAGGGTCATATTTAGTTCAGATAGAGCCTGTATCAGGGTCATATTTAGTCCAGATAGAGCCTGTATCAGGGCCATATTTAGTTCAGATAGAGCCTGTATCAGGGCCATATTTAGTTCAGATAGAGCCTGTATCAGGACCATATTTAGTTCAGATAGAGCCTGTATCAGGGCCATATTTAGTTCAGATAGAGCCTGTATCAGGGCCATATTTAGTTCAGATAGAGCCTGTATCAGGGCCATATTTAGTTCAGATAGAGCCTGTATCAGGGCCATATTTAGTCCAGATAGAGCCTGTATCAGGGCAATATTTAGTTCAGATAGAGCCTGTATCAGGGCCATATTTAGTTCAGATAGAGCCTGTATCGGGGCCATATTTAGTTCAGTGTGTTATATGTCACTATGTTTGGTAGCCTACTGTACTTAAAGGGCCAGTACGTACTTTATTTTCTTTATTCATTGAAGCCTCGATGTTTACAGGCTTGTGGTGATGCGTAATGTGCTATAGGAGCCAAAATAACATCTATGTTTGGTTCTGCCAATTTGTTTTGTTTTGTCATGGTTCATGTGTGCAACAAACATTACACTTCGTGAGAAAAAAAGGCAGAGAATCGTGACATCAATTTTAAGCTAAAAAAAATATATGAACATATTTTTCCCCGAATCGTGCAGGCCTACTGCCATCCCAGAATGCTGTGTGCACTAGTCAGACCTTCTTCCACAGCACTTTGGAGGAGGGTCTGGCAAAAAATAATAATAATGAAAATAAATAAATACTACTGGGACTTTTTCACTTCTTGCTCTTATTCAACTACCTTTTTATCTTTTGTATTTTTTCTTTTACATTTTTTGTGTTGTAATTGTTGTGTTTTTTTATAACTTAGGGAGTACCAACGTTATTTTGTTGTAAAACTGTCAGACAGCGGTGCAAAGACAATAAAGCTTCTTATTTCTTATGACTTAGGAGTCAAAAGACTTAAATGTCTCCACTCCAAGATGGAAATCTGAGACGGACTCGGGTAGTTTCTTGTTCTGTAACTCCCTCCAGAGTGTTACCGTGGTGATCCTCCACCTGAAACAGCCGAGACGATGCTCCAGGTAGACAAGCCAACAGGGACGCCCATAAAGACGAGCTCGCCTGGGACGCAGAGACGGAAAGAGCGCGCCGGTCTCTGATCCCTCTCTCATTAGCGAATGGAAACACAGCATCCATCAGGGGGTGAACGCTGGTTAATAATCGCACTCAATCACATAATGACTGAAGCTCCGAGACGCAGACAGCCAGGCGTCATTATGGAAATTAAGCTCGTATCGGAGGAATCTGGCAGGGGGGGAAATGAGCCCGACGCCACGATAAAAACGCCAGAGCGGGAGGAAGTTCAGAGGGACTGAAGTTTGGCGTGAAGAGGAAGAGGAGGTTAAACACGAGGAGAGGTCAAACCGCAGACCTGCAGACGTGTTTCTCTTCTGTTTCTGAACACAGAGATCCAATCAAAAGGCTTCTATCCATCCATCTATCATCTATCCCTCCCTCCCTATCCATCCATCCATCTATCCATCCATCCATCTATCATCTATCCCTCCCTCCCTATCCATCCATCCATCCATCTATCCATCCATCCATCCATCCATCTATCATCTATCCCTCCCTCCCTATCCATCCATCCATCCATCCATCCATCCATCCATCTATCATCTATCATCTATCCCTCCCTCCCTATCCATCCATCCATCTATCCATCTATCCATCCATCCATCCATCCATCCATCCATCTATCATCTATCATCTATCCCTCCCTCCCTATCCATCCATCCATCTATCCATCTATCCATCCATCATCTATCCCTCCCTCCCTATCCATCCATCCATCCATCCATCCATCATCTATCCCTCCCTCCCTATCCATCCATCCATCCATCCATCCATCCCTCCCTATCCATCCATCCATCCATCCATCCATCCATCATCTATCATCTATCATCTATCATCTATCCCTCCCTCCCTATCCATCCATCCATTCATCATCTATCATCTATCATCTATCATCTATCCCTCCCTCCCTATCCATCCATCCATCCATCCATCATCTATCCCTCCCTCCCTATCCATCCATCCATCCATCATCTATCCCTCCCTCCCTATCCATCCATCCATCCATCCATCCATCATCTATCCCTCCCTCCCTATCCATCCATCCATCCATCATCTATCCCTCCCTCCCTATCCATCCATCCATCCATCCATCCATCCATCCATCCATCCATCCATCATCTATCATCTATCATCTACCCCTCCCTCCCTATCCATCCATCCATCCATCATCTATCCCTCCCTCCCTATCCATCCATCCATCCATCCATCCATCATCTATCCCTCCCTCCCTATCCATCCATCCATCCATCCATCCATCATCTATCCCTCCCTCCCTATCCATCCATCCATCCATCCATCCATCCATCCATCCATCCATCATCTATCATCTATCATCTACCCCTCCCTCCCTATCCATCCATCCATCCATCCATCCATCCATCCATCCATCCATCATCTATCCCTCCCTCCCTATCCATCCATCCATCCATCCATCCATCATCTATCCCTCCCTCCCTATCCATCCATCCATCCATCCATCCATCCATCCATCCATCATCTATCCCTCCCTCCCTCCCTATCCATCCATCCATCCATCCATCCATCATCTATCATCTATCCCTCCCTCCCTATCCATCCATCCATCCATCCATCCATCCATTCATCCATCCAGTAGGACCAGACTACTGGTAGGACCAGGCTAGTCTGGACCAGAGTCTGGTAGGACCAGGCTACTCTGGACCAGAGTCTGGTAGGATATACCAGGATACACCTAAACCACTTCACTCCACATTTAGCCCAGTTTGCATATAAACACAATCCCCAATGACCTGCAGTTATAAACCGGTCTACTCCAGTTGTTTTACTCGCTGCACGCCTTAACAACCAGTTTACTGCACAGATCAGTCTGTTAACTACACATTTAGACAAGATGAACCAGTTTAAACCGGTTGAATCTACACATCCACCAGTTTACTGCACATGTAAACCACGTAGAAAAGACACGTGATATAATATCACACAGATAAACCAGTTAGCTGTAACTGGGACCAGGGGCCTCATTTATAAACGTGGCCTACGCTCAAAACGGGGCTGAAAATGTGCGTACGCCACTTCCCACGCAGAGGTTGTGAGAATGTGCGGTCCTCCACGCAAACTCTGACCCATGCGTACGCACATTTTGGAGACTAAATAGGATCTGGCGACGCAGATGGCGAGGTGGTGAACTGAAGTCAGACTGCAGAAAGTAAATGGGAATAACGATTACTCATAATATTTTCAAGTATTGATGCCTCACGCACATTTTGTCACTCCATATCATCCACGTTACCATGGAGATTACATCCAGCAGTGTTATTTGCGCTTTTACTCAGTGATAATTGTTCCATAAACTCCTCCAACTCAACTCTTAAATACACATTTACTCTTAATGTTTAATCTGCGCTGTCTCACCGTCACGTTGTCCGCTACGGAGCGCAGGAGGAGGAGATGGCCCGAATGCATGGAATACAGGATATCATCAAATACCCTAGCGTTAGATAACTACAGAACACAGTATAAATAACTAAATATCTGTCTTTAATACTGTGCATACATCATCAAATGTCAAAGTCTCAAAATACAGCCGTTAAACTCTCGCGCAATCGTTACCCTTAATGTCCTTGTTAGTCCGAACTTTAATGCTGTTTGTGACTAAACCTGCATGAAGAAAATGTTTTTACATTACACATCCTTTCATCTTCAAATTGTACCACCACCACCAGTTGATGCTGTGGTTTTGGCAAGTTGTCTACAATCACAAATTGTTGTAAACAAACTGCGGTGACCCCCGTGAGTAATGCTGCATGATGGCCCTGCAGGAGGACTACGGGAATGGAAGAATCAGGAGAGAAAGAGACTTCAGGGACCATGACTATGACTGGCTAACATGCCGATTTAGATTCCCTAAAGCTGAGCTCTTGGATCTCTGTACTGAACTGGGTCCAGTAGAGAGGGCAACACACCAGAACCGGTCCATCCCGGTCCAAATACAGGTCCCTGCCCGTCTTGGGGAAACCGGCTGTTTCCAGAGGGAAATGTCAGACAGCTAAGTGTTTTATATAAATATTATATATAATCCTCAACTTCATCACTAAGGCTTGATTGGATATAACAAATAGTTCTGTTAAATCTTATCATATACGTCTGGTATATGGTAGCTGTCCCATGAGTGCCGTAATGCCGTTTTGGACGTATTATTAATACATGTAGTCTATAGATCAGGTTTCCCTACACTGTGCAAGAACAGGCCGAAATTATAATTCAATTTGCAGCAATTCCTGAACGTCGGAGACGTTTTTTGCTTTTTCTCCGCCAGTCATTATGATTCGACGTAACAACTGCCAGGGTCATACATATACTCATCAGCATTCATGAGGTGCTTTGCACTGACTATTTATGGTTATAAATGGGAGTGTGTAGGGGGGGATGAGAGGCTGATCCACGTGCGCACACTTGTAGGAAATCTCTGATTTATAAAGGGAACATTGCTTAAAGGTGTTTGTTTATAAATCTGACTTTTTTTGGCGTACGCCATTTTGGGCTTTTGGTCGTAAGTACACTTTTAGTAAGGATCCTACGCACTGTTTTATGAATGAGACCCCAGGTCATTGATTTATGAACGTTAAACTAAATCAATAAATGTAAAATCTGAACGTTTTCTCGTCTTCAAACATATAAAGACGCTCTGAGACTCCAGCTTCAGGTGTGTGTGTGTGTGGAGGGGGGGGCTGTTTGTTATATGTGTGTGTGTATGTGTGTGTGTGTGTGTGTGTGTGTGTGTGTGTGTGTGTGTGTGTTCACTTCTCAGTCTGAACCAGTAAAACCATTAACTCACAGACAACAGCAGAGACACGCAGGGCAGGAAACGTGTTGATTGGTGTGATCAACGACAAACCAACAGCTGCTCTCACACACACACACACACACACACACACACACACACACACACACACACACACACACACACACACACACAGGCTGACAAACACACAAGTGTTTTCACGGTAGCTTCTGTGAAATTTGATACTCAATACTGTTCCTCCTTGATCTATAAACCATCTTTCAAACATAAACTGCAGCTCAAAGCGCTTTAATAATAATAATAATAATAATAATAATAATAGTATAGTATATATGGTAAAATAAAAAAATGGGAGAAGTGAACGTGAGCACAGGTTATGTCTCCCTGTAGTCACCAAAGTAACACATCAGGAGAAAATGAACTTTGTTTGAGACGTGTTTCTGTCTCAGGACCGAACTTTCATGAGATCCGGCAACACAGAGAAGCTAACGTCAGCTAATGTCAGCGAATGTCAGCCAACGTCAGCTAAGGTCATCTAATGTCAGCCTATGTCAGCTTATGTCAGCTAACGTCAGCTAATGTCAGCTAACGTCAGCTAACGTCAGCAGCGTCAGCTAATGTCAGCAACATCAATCAGCTAACGTCAGCTAATGTCAGCAGCGTCAGCTAATGTCAGGTAATGTCAGCAACATCAATCAGCTAATGTCAGCTAGTGTCAGCTAACGTCAGCTAATGTCAGCAACATCAATCAGGTAATGTCCGATAATGTCAGCTAGTGTCAGCTAACGTCAGCTAATGTCAGCTAGCGGTTAGCGTCAGCTAATGTCACCAACATCAATCAGCTAATGTCAGCTAATGCCAGCAACATCAATCAGCTAATGTCAGCTAATGTCAGCAACATCAATCAGCTAATGTCAGCTAATGTCAGCTAGCGGTTAGCGTCAGCTAATGTCACCAACATCAATCAGCTAATGTCAGCTAATGCCAGCAACATCAATCAGCTAATGTCAGCTAATGTCAGCAACATCAATCAGCTAATGTCAGCTAATGTCAGATAGTGTCAGCTAACGTCAGCTAATGTCAGCTAGTGTCAGCTAACGTCAATCAGCTAACGTCAGCTAATGTCAGCTAGTGTCAGCTAATGTCAGATAGTGTCAGCTAATGTCAGCTAATGTCAGCTAGTGTCAGCTAACGTCAATCAGCTAACGTCAGCTAATGTCAGCTAGGGTCAGCTAACATCAGCTAATGTCAGCTAACGTCAGCTACTGTCAGCTAATGTCAGCTAAGATCAGCCAATGTCAGCCTATGTCAGCTTACATCAGCTAACGTCAGCGAATGTCAGCTAATGTCAACTAATGTCAGCAACATCAATCAGCTAACGTCAGCGAATGTCAGCTAATGTCAACTAATGTCAGCAACATCAATCAGCTAACGTCAGCTAATGTCAGCTGGTGACAGCTAACGTTGGTTAAAGTCCTAACAGAACTAATCCCTGTGATGCTAAATATGTCCTTTAACTGTGTAAATATCTAAAGTTAGCAACAGAAAATATTATTATATTGCACAAATATAATATGTTCATCCATCCACACGACGTTCACTACACTTTCAAACGAGGCCACGCCACTTCAGGAGACAGGAAGGAGACTCTGTGAGGTCGTTATCGGTTCTTACCTGCACATGATCTCGTGGGTGAGGAGGACGCGACACATCTCCGGGTTCTTGTCCTGACCTTCGTACAGGATGGGCTGATGGGACAGAAACACAGACAGGAACACGAAGTCAGACACTGATATTAACGCTAAAATAAGTGACAATCTTATACTTCTTAAAGTCAGTATTTGTAGGTTTTCGGTAGTTTCAGAAGGAAACGGTTTCACAACACACACACACACACACACACACACACTCAGTTTCTGTCAATCAAACTGATTGAACTAATGACAAGGTGTTGCTTTTATTTTGTCCACCCGCCCTCTCTCCTTTCCTCTTCTCTGATTGGTCCTTCAACAACACAGTTGCACCGACAACAAAGTCAAACATGGCCTCCACTTTCTCTCCTTTTCGGGGGTCTCAGCCTCCTCCGGCCTTCCCAGAATTCCCTGCCAGATGGCGGGCGGCGCCCCAGGATGAAACCCCCACCCCCACCCCCCTCCCACCGAGCTGTCATGTCCGCGTCCGGATGACGGATGACCGCTGTGTGTGTGTGTAATACCCTGGTGGTTGTAAATGAACTCCAGGAAAAGTGTGTGTGTGTGTGTGTGTGTGTGTGTGTGTGTGTGTGTGTGTGTGTGTGTGTGTGTGTGTGTGTGTGTCTGTGTGTGTGCGTGTGTGTGTGTCCGTGTGTGTGTGTGTGTGTGTGTGTGTGTGTGCGTGGGTGTGTGTGTGTGTCCGTGTGTGTGTGTGTCCGCCCCTCTTTTCCTGCAATGACCTACCACTACCTCATCCACCTTTATAGTCAAAACAGACCTCCACCCTGCACACACACACACACACACACACACACACACACACACACACACCCCGGGGGTACAATACTTTCAGGATAACGACCACTTCTGCATTATTGATCCTGATCCTGGCTCTGTTCCTCTGGATTAAAACGCTCCAGTTTGACCAGGAGGGATGTGGATTGCATCAGACACACACACACACACACACACACACACACACACACACACACACACACACACACACACACACACACACACACACACACACACACACACACACACACACACACACAGAGACACAGAGATTTGGTGGTCGATATTTATACATCATCATTCCTGATGCAAGACTCCCGTGTGTGTGTGTGTGTGTGTGTGTGTGTGTGTGTGTGTGTGTGTGTGTGTGTGTGTGTGTGTGTGTGTGTGTGTGTCCAGATTTATATGCCTGTCTCTGTTAAGGCCGGCTGCACATTCAGACAGCGAGGACATTTAGTTAGAAAGTGAACAGAATAGTTTTTGGAAAATAAGGACACATCTATCACGTGGAGAGACATTTTTAAAAAGCGAGGGCGTCTTTTGAAAAGTGGATATTTTGGAACGTGCACCCGACGTTTTTTGGAAAGTGAAGATATTTGACATGTTGATAACACGGCGACACTTTCAGAAAGTTATTCAAAAAGTGAGGCCATTCTACGGACAGTGAGGCGAGTTAAGAAAGGACAATGATCCACTACTGTGGCCCTTTCTCCTCCCTGCGTGATGTAACTCGCTGTGTTGACGTTGTCACGGCGATTATCCAATCTGCATTAATTCAGCCGCTCCTCGCTGTGACAATCCCGGGGACGCGGGGCCCCTAACGGGCCCTCGGCGGAGTCGTATCGATCCGCGGGGCCTCCAGCCGACCCGCCTGTCAGCCTCGACCGTCGGCCAATGGGGTGTCATGTAGTGAGGGGGGGGTGGGGACGTGTGTGAGGGCGGGTGTCATGCAGGGGGATATGTCAGGATTATTGTCTCCAGTGTGCCGTCGCTGCGACACATTAGGGCCTATTGATCCTTTTCCATGGCGCTGGAGGTTTGTCGAGGAGCCGCTTGGTACATCGATCGGTGACATGCCGACAGGCGAGGGGGGGGGGAGGAGGGAGGGGGGGGGGGGGGTTAAGACACATTTGTACTTTCTGCATAGGCGTAATTTACAGGGAGGATAGAAGGGTTACTAATAATAATAATTTCCTTTACATAATTAACCCTGAAAGTGTTGTCTCCCCGTCGACCAGGAAACGTTCTGTTTTTCTGGGTCAAAATTAAAAATACAAACATTATTTTCAACGTTTTTTTTTTTTTTTTGGGTCGTCTTTTTCGACACTTTTGTAGCTTTTCCCCGAAGTTTTTGTTACTATTTTTCGTCACTTTTTTCGTTGTTTTTGTCACTTTTTTCGTCACTTTTTTCGTTGTTTTTGTCACTTTTTTGTTGTTTTTGTCACTTTTTTCGTCACTTTTTTCGTTGTTTTTGTCACTTTTTTCGTCACTTTTTTCGTTGTTTTTGTCACTTTTTTGTTGTTTTTGTCACTTTTTTCGTCACTTTTTTCGTTGTTTTTCTCACTTTTTTCGTCACTTTTTTCGTTGTTTTTGTCACTTTTTTTGTTGTTTGTGTCGATGTTTTTCTGCGATTTTTTTTTTGGGTTGTCTTTTTCGACACTTTTGCAGTCCCTCCAGAAAAACGTAACATAATTCAACGCATAATCAGCCAAAGTCTGCATATTTATGCGGGGGCTGCATTTTATAAAAATAAGCCGCACTTTCGCCACATAAATTGCAGATTTCCGTTGAAAATATGCGGGGCTTGCATGATTTCATAATCCCCGCATTTTAGTTGCAAAAAAGTCACATATATCTCAGCAGAAAGATGAAAAATGTTGTTTACTTCACACGAGAGCAGCCATTTTCCCCTGTTGCCATGGGAACGTTATGAAGTGACGTCATTTCTCCTAGTGAGAACACAGTGTTGGGGGGGAATCACTTTGTTTTCTCTTTTTCATCAAACCGCAGTTTTTGCAAGTTCCCGCAATTTCATCGCATAAAACTGCACAAATATTCCGCATATTCCATCGCAGTTTTTAAGAAAACGTGCCGCATAATCAAGGATTTTTGCCCCCAACAATCACAAAAAAACTCTGCATTTTTCTGGAAGGACTGCTTTTGTCGCTTTTCCCGATGTTTTTGTCACTATTTTTCGTCACTTTTTTCGTCGTTTTTGTCCAAAGTTTTTGTCGATTGTTTCTGCGCTTTTTGACGTTTTTTGTCAAGTGACAAAAATGACAAAAAATGTGACGAAAACATCGGGAAAACCTACAAAAAAGTGTCAAAAAAGACGACCCACAAAAACGTTGAAAGAAACGTTTGTATTCAAATCAATCACGTCAGTTTATGGTTCACAATACATTTTGGCTCGCCTAGTTTTTTTGTAGCTTTTTGAATATTTTGACGCTTTTTCTGAAGTTTTTGTGGCTTTTTTCTTTGATGACTGAGTAACTTTTTTTGGGGTCTTTATGTCGACCAAACTGAGAGTGAGCAGACGAGACGAGGCGAGTGAACTTCAGGAATGAAGCCGGGAGGTTTCGGCTTGCAGGATCGACTGGAATTTGGAAATATATTTTATTTTTTTTTCTTGGCTCAGAAACCGTTCACAGGTTGAAATCCCACATGGGGGTTTTCTGAGCGAGTGAAAACCGGAAAAAAGTGGGAGTCAGCTAAAGACCGAGCGCCACAGCTGGGAAGGAAAACACATCAGGGCTGCAGGAGGTCAGGAAAGTGAGAGGAGGAAGTTAAAGAGGCGTTTTTTTAAGAGTTATGTAAAGTTTGAGGAAGGAGAACAGAGTTTGAGGGAGACACCGTCTGTTCAAATTAGTAAAGAAACGTTAATAGATTTAAAAACAACGGCGAAATGTTGAAGAAAGGGATAAACGTGAGATGTGACATGGTTTGTGTGTGTGTGTGTGTGTGTGTGTGTGTTTGTCTGACTGTGTGTGTGTGTGTGTGTGTGTGTGTGTGTGTGTGTGTATGTGTGTGTGTGTGTGTGTGTTTGTCTGACTGTGTGTGTGTGTGTGTGTCTGACTAACTGTGTGTGTGTGTTTGTGTGTGTGTCTCTGATTGTGTGTGTGTGTGTCTGATTGTGTGTGTGTGTGTGTGTGTGTGTGTGTGTGTGTGTGTGTGTGTGTGTGTGTGTGTGTGTGTGTGTGTGTGTGTGTGTGTGTGTGTCTGACTAACTGTGTGTGTGTGTTTGTGTGTGTGTCTCTGATTGTGTGTGTGTCTCTGATTGTGTGTGTGTGTCTGATTGTGTGTGTGTGTGTGTGTGTGTGTCAGACTAACTGTGTGTGTGTGTGTGTGTGTGTGTGTGTGTTTGTGTGTGTGTCTCTGACTGTGTGTCTGATTGTGTGTCTGAGTGTGTGTGTGTGTGTGTGTGTGTCTGATTGTGTGTGTGTGTGTGTGTGTGTGTGTGTGTCTGAGTGTGTGTCTGAGTGTGTGTGTGTGTGTGTGTGTGTGTGTGTGTGTGTCTTCTCACCTGTTTGGTCATGGAGTCAATCAGCCGAACGAACAGATCCTGTTCCGTCCTGATGCCTGAAAACACACACACACACACACACACACACACACACACACACACACACACACACACACACACACACACACACACACACACACACACACACACACACACAGTCAGACACACACACATAATTATCTGCGAGTCTGACACATTTATACCTCCGACATGCATTAGCCCGTTATGCTAATTTGATCTCAGTGTGCAAAAGAAAAGGAAGAGATTCCTAATAATGTTCTGTAAATGAATCCTCTTATTATTTATGTCCCGGCAGTGTATTTATGTTTTCTGCAGCTCTTGTCATGTCGTCGCGGTTACGCTAACACCCCCCTCAGCAAAAACAAACATTAGCGCGGCTCCAGAGCTGTTTATTATTTATAGGCCGTGCCTCCTTTAACTGCCTTTCCCTCCCGTTTCCCCGCCGCCCGCCCCCCTGCTGCCGCTATCCTCCAGGATAACAAGGAATCCTCATTCTCAGACAAATTAAATATCAATCAGGATTGCTTGTCTTTTATTAGCTATGCATCCGAGCGCAAATGTGACACGAACGCGGCGTGGGGTGGAGGAAGGAAATTGCGGGGAACACCTGTTAGCGGCGTTGGAGCCTCTAATTGTATTCGATGCTGTGGGTGATGTTGGGTTGTTTTTCTTGTTTTTCTGGGGGCTGTTTTCCTCGCAGCTTCCTGCGCTTTCTAATTGACATGATTCACTCGAGCGGCGAGCAGTCCGCAGCCTAAATGGCGGCTATCCGTCCCGGGGTTGCAGACGAGGTCAATTACCTCCCGTACGATGCTAATCCGACGATGCCGACTCACATTAGAGTGATTTATCCCCCTTTCTTTGGAGGAAAAGGCTCTTTTATGTGCCACTTTATCTGGCGCTTCTGCGGGGGCCTGAGAGCGTTTCCCCCCCCTCGCCGCCCCACACACACACACACACACACACACACACACACCCTCGCCCCCCCCCCCGCAGCGCTGGGAGCGTGCCAGCACAAAGCTCAGCTGTGTGTTTCAAATCAACATAAGATCCCTTCACTGTCCCCCCCGATGGACAAAACAGAGTTCAGGTTCGGCTAGTTGTCAGATATTCCAGATGTCTGTGTGTGTGTGTGTGTGTTTCTGACTGTGTGTGTGTGTGTGTGTGTGTGTGTGTTTCTGACTGTGTGTGTGTGTGTGTGTGTGTGTGTGTTCTGATAATGAAAAACTTTTTCCAGTCTTAAAACCTGAACACTTCACTTGGACTCTGAGTCTGCCGAGGTGACCTTTAATATAAATTCCTTCTCTACACATTCTGCTCTCTAATTCATGCAGGAAAGTTCAGCTGGCGAGCAGCGTGGACAGTTCCACCGGTGGGAGCGGAGCAGTCATTACCTCCACTTCATCAATCAATAGCTCAGGCCTCAACAAAGACTCCTGACCTACACTGCTGCCATTTAAAGCACGGGAAACACAGTTTTAATTTCATGCTGTCAGTCAGCGTTTGTTACCACTACTGTTAGCAGGAAGTGGCAAAATGGCGTCCCAGCAGGAGGGGGGGGGGGGGGGGGGGGGGGGGGGGGGTGGGGGGGGAACAAAGGGTTGGAGCGAAGAATGTTTTCTCAAAAGGCCCGAATATTTAGGGGTTTTTTATGGGACAAAAGTGACAAAAAAGTTGAAACAAAACAGTGAAAAAGGCAGCAAGAGAGGAGAGTTTAGGTTTAGGTCTCCTGCACACTGGCTGCCTGGCGTGTTTTATTTCAGCTCCCATGGTAACAGGTCAGAGCGTGCACACTGCTTGCTTGCGTGACGCGCACGTCTCAGAAAACGCGTGCGTGCTAGAAACAGTACGACGCCTATTTTTCACGCCACAAGCGAGCGTGTTGGAAGAGTTTCCAGACAAAATATAACAGGAAAATATGTTTATACGTCATTTAGACACAAATACATTTAATAAATTACATGTTGATGTTTGAAAGTCTCGAGGTTTTGAGGTATAAATGTAATTTAAAAAATAATAATAAAAATATTGTCGATTTTCAAATATTGACTGTCAATACAGAACCAAATATTCTGCAGTTTATTTCACCGTCAACACTGCCGACGTTGTCTTTGCTGTAATCAGATCAGAATATATTCATGTTTATGTGAAACATCCACGTGTCCAGACGAGGCGAGCAGCAGCAGCTGGTGTGCAAAGACATAGAAGACTCCACGCAGGAGGCCTTAGTGTCGCAGAACCAACAGCGATGGATAACACGTTACGTTACTAATATCTCATCAACTACTCGCCAGATTATAGATATGATATTATATATATAGATAGATATTAGATAATGTCTGTGCGTATGTATTTGTTATATGATTGAGTAATTTATATTATGTAGTTTTTTATAAATTATATATTTGGATTATGTTTTTAGAAAGGTCTGACCAGGGACTGGGGGTTGCAAATTAGCCTATTGGCTAGAAACCTTTTATGCAACACATTTACACATATTGTTATGGCTTGTCTATGATAATTATGTATGTAATAATGTGCGCTGCATTGTCCCTGACAAATAAACTAATAAAAAAAAAAAAAAAAAAATAAAAAAAAAAAAAAAAAAAGATTTACAGACCTTTTCACAAACCTCCCAGTGTCAGCTCCACTGTTCTGAGACTAAATCTAAAACGCCTAGCGGCCACGAGAACACTGGTCCTCAGGCTGTTTTCAATAATGTCCCCCCTTTGAACAGCTTTTTAAGCCATGCACCCCCTGACCAGCGCGAATAAAAGTCTCTATAAAGAGATAGATTTACTCAAAAAAAAAAAAAAAACTTGGAGAAAGACGGTAGAAAGAAGGAAGTAAGGCAAGAACAGGTCGAACATAGTAACAAATACTACAAAACACGGTAGAAAGAAGAAAGGCAACACGAGGACGACTAGAAGAAAGAAAAATCCCGCACACTGACCATTACGCAAGCAAACTATTTACCTGACGAAGGTCTCGGACCGAAACGTTGTAAATAAATTGTTATTTTGTAGTAAATAAATAGTTATATGTTTGCTTGCGTAATGGTCAGTGTGTGGGATTTTTCTTCTAACATTCTGATCTGTCACTTTGGATCACATCCTTTTTTTACAGGACAAAAGTGACAAAAAAGTTGAAAAAAGCCACATAAACAGTGTAAAAAGCGGCAAGAGAGGAGAGTATAGGTTTAGGTCTCCTGCACACTGGCTGCGTGGCGTGTTTTATTTCAGCTCCCATGGTAACAGGTCAGAGCGTGCACACTGCTTGCTTGCGTGACGCGCACGTCTCAGAAAACGCGTGCATGCTGGAAATAGGACCGACGCCTATTTTTTGCCCGACCAAAAGAGGCGTGCAAAAAAAGCTTTCTTATGAAACACTAGGACGACAAAAGTGACAAAAAATTCAAATAAGCGACAAACTTTGAAAAGAAGTGATGAAAACTGAAAAAATAAAAACGGTGAAAAAATTTAGAAGAAAAAAAAGACAGTAGAAAGGCAAGAATACCGTAAAACTTCAAATAATAGCCGAGTCCCAAATAGACGCCTGTCTCTTCTAACCGCCTGGTGTGACAACAGATCTGGGTAAATAAAGGCCGGTCTCAAATAGAGGCCTGGTCTGGTGTATTTGATCTTTTAAAACCCGTCAGATCGTTTGTTCTGTTTTGATTTGATTTCACGTGACAGACGCAACCGTTCATAAACGACTCATCACTATGACAACATAACAAACAGGTTAACGAACTTTCTTTTAGTCTTCAGCTTTTCTTAATTCTCTCAATACCACCACGGAGACAAAAAGAAAAAAGTATGATTTAGGGCTGGGCGATAAAACGATAACGATATGTATCGCGATAGACTTGTAATCAATATCAATAAAAATGCGTTCGATAAAAGTTTGATAATTGTTTTTCTTCGTCAGAAGAAACCAGAGGTTTCAAAGCAAGTTTGGTTGCATGAACAAAGGCACTCGCTCTCTGGTAGCCTAGCAACGTAGGGAGTGACACGCTAACAGCCAATCATGTAACAGTATTGTGTTTGGTTGCGCCATATCGTTGTCTCGTGTTGGATTCTTCAATAACAGAAGCGGCATGGAGTGATAAGTGGAAAATGAGTGCTGCAGCGAGCGCGGAAGTTCTTGATGAAACGGGAAACGTCAGCTCGCCAATATGGCAGTTTTTTGGATTTTATAAGTCTGACCGTAGTCAGACCAATGTCGTCTGCAAATTATGCAAGACCACCGTCCGCACCGCAAACCTGTTTTACCACTTTAGCCGCGCTCACCGTTTGGAGCACAGCCGTATTCGCCAGCAACGTCCAACAACATCTGCAGCTGGAACCCCGCACAAGCAGCAGAGCACCACGGAGAGGTACTCTCAGCGCCTTATGACGGTAAAAGCTAAACGGTACAAATAAATAACGGAGGCAGTGGCATATCACATAGCCAAAGACATGCTTCCGCTGAGCACTGTTGAGAAGCCAGGTTACCATGGTTACCACCCCCCCACCATGTACGGTTTAGGCTGTACCGTGACTGTTAGACGGAGAAAAATAATAACTGTTACTGTGCTGTATCAGGTTAGTTTTTTATGTTACAGATGTAAAGTCTACCTCAGTTTTATTTCAATTTCTATGTTTACAAAACACTGCACATAATTTAAAACTCTTCATTCACCAGAAGTGTTC
>JALJEH010000092.1:25000-30000 GCA_023631565.1 Gymnocephalus cernua | reverse complement strand
GTTGATTTGATGTAACCCAACGCTTCAGTTTACTCACGCGTCGCTGCTGTATTTGCACTACAGTCGACCGGAGCCTCAGGATGAGGGCCAACCCAGTATTACTTTGTTATTGTCTAATGCTGTTAGCTTGTACTTCATCACAAGCAAGTCATACGTCAGGTGATTTAGGAACGCAGGGTTGAACATGTAAGTAAATAAGTCAGGAAGTAACACTTTATTTTACTGTGAATGGGGGGAAGAGAAGATAGAATTGAAGATGGCGGCAGGTAGCGGCAGAGTGGCAGGTACTGCTGTCTTACCTAAACCATACCGGGAGACCGCCAGGTTATCATATACGACATGAAACTCGGGCGCCACGGCGATATAAAAAATATATATGTGTGTCTGTGAGTGAGTGAGTGTGTGTGTGTGCGTGTGTCTGTGAGTGTGTGTGTGTCTGTGAGTGTGTGTGTCTGTGAGTGAGTGTGTGTGTGAGTGTGTGTGTGTCTGTGAGTGTGTGTGTGTCTGTGAGTGAGTGTGTTGTGCGACGTGAGTGAGTGTGTGTGTGTGTGTGTGTGTGTGTGTGTGTGTCTGTGAGTGTGTGTGTGTCTGTGAGTGTGTGTGTCTGTGAGTGAGTGAGTGTGTGTGTGTCTGTGAGTGTGTGTGTGTCTGTGAGTGAGTGTGTGTGTGTGTGAGTGTGTGTGTGTCTGTGAGTGTGTGTGTGAGTGTGTGTGTGTCTGTGAGTGTGTGTGTGTCTGTGAGTGTGTGTGTCTGTGAGTGAGTGTGTGTGTGAGTGTGTGTGTGTCTGTGAGTGTGTGTGTCTGTGAGTGTGTGTGTGAGTGAGTGTGTGTGTGAGTGTGTGTGTGTCTGTGAGTGTGTGTGTGTCTGTGAGTGAGTGTGTGTGTGTGTGTGTGTGTGTGTGTGTGTGTGTGTGTGTGTGTGTGTGTGTGTGTGTGTGTGTGTGTGTGTGTGTGTGAGAGTGAGTGTGTGTGTCCGTGTATGCATGAGTGTCCAGAGGTGGATTGTACTCAGATGTGCCTAAGCTGCTGCTGCTTCTGTTTGAGGAATAAACGACCGGCATCGTCGTATAGTTCGGAGCACTTGTTGCTAACCAACTGTTATTATAATAATACACACTCTGTGTCCTGTCACAGAACATTGGCTTGTTGCTTCATATTGTGAAATCTTATTGGGAGTCACCTCACTGCCCACAGGAGGTCATGAATAAAAAATGCCAGATTGAAATCCTGCCTTCCGGACAGGAAAACACTGGCCTGTCACAGTAAACACATACATTTTTTTGAGTTCCCTTCATTATGAAAGAAGGAAGGTTTTTAGTTTATAAAATCCCCTCATCATGTATTCCATCCGAGTATTCTTCCCTATCAAACACGTGTGTGAGTCGGTCTTATCATGGAGGCGAGCTGAGGGCCGCTGTGCGCGCTGACTGCAGCCGTATAGATCGGCCGAGTCTCCGAGATGATGTCCATTGATCGGACAGGAGGGGTTTTGTAGTCTCAGTTGACGGCGGCCTCCCAGCTGATGTTGTGTTCTGTGATTTCAGGGGCTGAAGGAGCCGTGTTCAGCAAATCAGTGGAGACGCCTCACGTCAGGGCCGAGCCGTTCAAGGAGCTGAGGTGAGTCGGCGTCGTACACAACATACACAAGAGTGCCAAATAATGGGTAATCAGCCGTAGTAAATGGGGCTGCAACAATATACAGTGCTGGTCTTACAGGGAGGTGTGTTCAGGTGCATTCTGGGTGTGCTGGGTCTTACAGGGAGGTGTGTTCAGGTGCATTCTGGGCGTGCTGGTCTTACAGGGAGGTGTGTTCAGGTGCATTCTGGGTGTGCTGGTCTTACAGGGAGGTGTGTTCAGGTGCATTCTGGGCGTGCTGGTCTTACAGGGAGGTGTGTTCAGGTGCATTCTGGGCGTGCTGGTCTTACAGGGAG
Organism: Gymnocephalus cernua; assembly: GCA_023631565.1. NCBI lineage: Eukaryota > Metazoa > Chordata > Actinopteri > Perciformes > Percidae > Gymnocephalus > Gymnocephalus cernua. The sequence goes on along the minus strand of JALJEH010000092.1, from coordinate 28,070 downwards.
GTGTGTTCAGGTGCATTCTGGGCGTGCTGGTCTTACAGGGAGGTGTGTTCAGGTGCATTCTGGGCGCGCTGGTCTTACAGGGAGGTGTGTTCAGGTGCATTCTGGGCGCGCTGGTCTTACAGGGAGGTGTGTTCAGGTGCATTCTGGGTGTGCTGGTCTTACAGGGAGGTGTGTTCAGGTGCATTCTGGGCGCGCTGGTCTTACAGGGAGGTGTGTTCAGGTGCATTCTGGGCGTGCTGGTCTTACAGGGAGGGTGTGTTCAGGTGCATTCTGGGCGTGCTGGTCTTACAGGGAGGGTGCGTGATCACTGAAGGCTTGTATCATGTGGACGCGCCGACAGTGTTGTCATTACTTAGAATTCCTCATGGGGGAGGCAGAAGCTACGCGCTGTAGCTTTACTATTCCAGTTCTAATCAGAGAACGAGCACATTTAGACTGTTCTGCCAGTATTTGAATTGTTGATGCATTGCTAATGATGAATCATCGATGCTTTACTAATAGCTTTACAATCCAGTTTGATTGATCATATGCATTTAAAAGCCCTTTTTCTTAATATCATTTTGCCCAAAGAAAAGAATGCTGTGTCTAAAGAAATTGCACAAAAGGATTTAGGATCTATGAGCTTTCAAAATTGACTTTTTCAGCTTTTTTTTTTTAATCTTGCAAATTGTGCATGTGTTTCAGCCCCGAGTTCACAGAACTCCTCAACGTACTCGAGTGCATAAAACATCTTGACACCTTTCAATTGACTGGGGGAAGGGAAAGTGCCAACCCAGTAAAGAGGATTGAAGTGCTCCTATTATGCTTTGAAGCTTTTTCCCCCATTTCCTTTATAATGTGCTCAAAAAGATATATAACACACAAAGCCCAAAGTCCCCCCCAAAGGGACTTACCATCTCCACCAGAAAACACTGTTCAACTGCTCCAAACAGCTTACCTAGGTACTGTCAGGACACGCCCTCATACTCTGCTTCTGACTGGCTAGTAGTCCTTACCTAGGTACTGTCAGGACACGCCCTCATACTCTGCTTCTGACTGGCTAGTAGTCCTTACCTAGGTACTGTCAGGACACGCCCTCATACTCTGCTTCTGACTGGCTAGTAGTCCTTACCTAGGTACTGTCAGGACACGCCCTCATACTCTGCTTCTGACTGGCTAGTAGTCCTTACCTAGGTACTGTCAGGACACGCCCTCATACTCTGCTTCTGACTGGCTAGTAGTCCTTACCTAGGTACTGTCAGGACACGCCCTCATACTCTGCTTCTGACTGGCTAGTAGTCCTTACCTAGGTACTGTCAGGACACGCCCTCATACTCTGCTTCTGACTGGCTAGTAGTCCTCACCTAGGTACTGTCAGGACACGCCCTCATACTCTGCTTCTGACTGGCTAGTAGTCCTTACCTAGCTGCTGAGCATGTGCGACACAACAACAATATGGTGTTTTCTGAAAATTAAACCATGTAAACACATTCTGGTAAAACCTTTAAATACAATTATGAACCAGAAAATGAGCAAAATATGAGCTCTTTAAATGTAGAAATCTACGAAGTGGTGGAAAGAGCACTGGGAAATTAGTCCTCCAGTCCATTAATGTCTGTCTGACGGAGTCTGCATCAGAGCTGTGTTAAGTAATCTTCAGATCAATGGGTCCATCTGGATGCTTTGATGCCTCATCCTTCTCCATCTTCTTTTTCTTTCTCTATCAGTCCCTCTGCACTTCCAAATCAACACTCAGATGTTCATTGCAATCAACAAAAATCAACAACATTTCCTGTACCAAGGGGGGAAATGAACAATATATATATATATATATATATATATATATATATATATATATATATATATATATATATATATATATATATATATATATATATATATATATATATGATCTGAGATAGATGGGAAGAGGTGAACAGGAAGTTGTCTATTCGGTCATATTTGGGTGAAACGCTGATTATTTTGGACCATACCGATCATACATATGGACAGCTGAGAGGTGGTTTATTGTGCAGGGGTGGTGCCGTGCTTTGAAATTAAATCATGAGAGTCTCACGTGAACATTGGCAACAACCAATGGGTGCTCTCCCTCCAGAACCAAACAGGAAGCAGCAAACGGCTAGAGAGGCGATGTTGTTTATGGTTGCTATGGCGCCAGAGGAAAAGTTGCCGACGTCCTCCAACGGGAGATTTACCAGCAGATAGACACAGACCTCCGGGTGCTGGAGACATTCATCTGCATGTACGGCAGAACAGAACATCTGCAGACGTTCCCTTTAAGTTACCAGCTGACGCTAGCGGTAGCTCGCTAGCTTGGGTACATTTTTCAACACAAATCTAGTTTTTACATATTACGACAGCCTTGAGATGGTTGTCTTTACATGTGAGATGGTGTCCGACTGTCTGGTAGGCACTAGTCGCACACACGGTGACTTTAGACTCGACTTGAGACTCGACCTCAAAAGACTTCAGACTAGACTCGAACTCGAGGTGTGGGACTTTAATCTTTATTTTTTCTTTAAAAAGTTCATACCACATGGCCCAAACAAAAGGTGCATTCTGGGCGTGCTGGTCTTACAGGGAGGTGTGTTCAGGTGCATTCTGGGCGTGCTGGTCTTACAGGGAGGTGTGTTCAGGTGCATTCTGGGCGCGCTGGTCTTACAGGGAGGTGTGTTCAGGTGCATTCTGGGCGTGCTGGTCTTACAGGGAGGTGTGTTAAGGTGCATTCTGGGCGTGCTGGTCTTACAGGGAGGTGTGTTCAGGTGCATTCTGGGCGCGCTGGTCTTACAGGGAGGTGTGTTCAGGTGCATTCTGGTCTTACAGGGAGGGGTGTTGACCCAAACAAAAGAAGCGCTGAATGCAAAATATGTGGACTCCGAGACTTGAGGACTTGAGACTTGGACGCTAGCTCAGAGACTTGTTTACATCTCTAGTGTGATGTGAACGTTGTTACTCATACTGTAGTATATGAAATCAAACATAAGTTTTTGAGCCTCATTTCTTTCTCATTGTTTTTGGTACTTTTACTTTTACTGCACCATTCTTGTTTCTAGCAGCAGCAGGTTACAGC
>JALJEH010000092.1:5000-20000 GCA_023631565.1 Gymnocephalus cernua | reverse complement strand
GTCTCACAATCTCCTCTTCTCTCTCACCTTCCTCTCATCTTCCCTCTCCATCCTCACCCTGCCCTCACCTAACACTCCATCCTCTTCTTCTTGCCTCAATTACCTCCATCTTCCCTCTGTTCCTGTCCCAACGTGTCACTCCCTTTCTGTTTCCAAGCCATCTTCTGGTGTTCTTTCTTCTTCTCCCATCTAGGCATGGGCCGGTATAAGATACTGACGGTATGATAACCCTCAGCAAAAATATCACGGTTTCATGGAATTGCAGACAATATATTTAATTGTTAAACAAACTGCACACTGGCAGTGAGAGGGATTTCTAACCTGCACTTCCTGTCCTTGACGACTCATGAAAAACGTATTGCGTGCAACGGGAACGACGGAAAAGACCCTATGAATAAACGAGGAAGGGATAGAGAGACCCTGCCCGGAGGAAGCCCGGGGCCCCCGTCTGGAGCCAGGCCCAGAGGGAGGGCTCGTCAGCGAGCGTCTGGTGGCCGGGTTTGCCACGGAGCCCGGCCGGGCACAGCCCGAAAAAGCTACGTGGCACCTATCTCTCCAGCCCATGGGCCCACCACCTGTGGGAGGAACCGCTGGGGTCGGGTGCGCTGCCACACGGGTGGCGGTGAAGGTCAGGGGCCTCGACGGACCAGACCCGGGCAGCAGAGGCTGGCTCTGGGGACATGGAATGTCACCTCGCTGTGGGGGAAGGAGCCGGAACTTGTGCGTGAGGTGGAGCGCTACCAGTTGGATCTGGTGGGGCTTACCTCTACGCATAGTCTCGGTTCTGGAACCGTACTCCTGGAGAGGGGTTGGACTCTTTTCTTCTCCGGAGTTGCCCAGGGTGTGAGGCGCCAGGCGGGTGTGGGGATACTCACAAGTCCCCGGCTGAGCGCCGCAACGTTGGAGTTTACCCCTGTAGACGAGAGGGTCGCCTCCCTACGCCTGCGGGTTGTTGGGGGGAAAACTCTGACTGTTGTTTGTGCATATGCACCAAACAAGAGTTCAGAGTATTCGGCCTTCTTGGAGACCTTGAATGGAGTCCTGTATGGGGCTCCGGAGGGGGACTCCATAGTTCTGCTGGGGGACTTCAACGCACATGTGGGCAATGACGGAGATACATGGAGAGGCGTGATTGGGAGGAACGGCCTCCCTGATCTAAACCAGAGTGGTTGTCTGTTATTGGACTTCTGTGCTAGTCATGGATTGTCTATAACAAACACCATGTTCGAACATAGGGATGCTCATAAGTGTACTTGGTACCAGAGCACCCTAGGCCGAAGGTCAATGATCGATTTTATAATCGTTTCATCTGATTTGAGGCCGTATGTTTTGGACACTCGGGTAAAGAGAGGGGCGGAGCTGTCAACTGATCACCATCTGGTGGTGAGTTGGGTCAGGGGGTGGGGGAAGACTCTGGACAGACCTGGTAAGCCCAAACGGGTGGTGCGGGTAAATTGGGAACGTCTGGAGGAAGCTCCTGTCCGACAGACCTTCAACTCACACCTCCGGCGGAGCTTTTCGTGCATCCCTGTGGAGGCTGGGGGCATTGAACCTGAGTGGACAATGTTCAAAGTTTCCATTGCTGAAGCTGCGGCAGGGAGCTGTGGTCTTAGGGTCTTGGGTGCCTCAAGGGGCGGTAACCCTCGAACACCGTGGTGGACACCGGTGGTCAGGGAAGCCGTCCGACTGAAGAAGGAGTCTTTCCGGGATATGTTATCCCAGAGGACTCTGGAGGCAGTTGCAAGGTACCGACGGGCCCGAAGGACTGCAGCCTCTGCCGTGAAAGAGGCAAAGCAGCGGGTGTGGGAGAAGTTCGGAGAAGACATGGAGAAGGACTTTCGGTCGGCACCAAGGCGCTTCTGGAAAACCGTCCGCCACCTCAGAAGGGGGAAGCGGGGAACCATCCAAGCTGTGTACAGTAAGGATGGGACGTTGTTGACCTCAACTGAGGAGGTAATAGGGCGGTGGAAGGAGCACTTTGAGGAACTCCTAAATCCAGCTGATGCGCGCTCTTTGTTAGAGGCAGAGCTGGAGGATGATGGGGGATTGTCGTCAATTTCCCTGGTGGAGGTCACTGAGGTAGTCAAACAACTCCACAGTGGCAAAGCCCCAGGGATTGATGAGATCCGTCCAGAAATGTTGAAAGCTCTGGGTGTGGAGGGGCTGTCTTGGTTGACACGCCTACTCAACATTGCGTGGAAGTCTGGGACAGTGCCAAAGGAGTGGCAGACCGGGGTGGTGGTTCCCCTCTTCAAAAAGGGGGACCAGAGGGTGTGTACCAATTACAGGGGTATCACACTTCTCAGCCTCCCTGGTAAAGTCTACTCCAAGGTGCTGGAAAGGAGGGTTCGGCCGATAGTCGAACCTCAGGTGGAAGAGGAACAATGCGGATTCCGTCCTGGTCGTGGAACAACGGATCAGCTCTTTACTCTAGCAAGGATCCTGGAGGGAGCCTGGGAGTATGCCCATCCAGTCTACATGTGTTTTGTGGATCTGGAGAAGGCATATGACCGGGTCCCCCGGGAGACTTTGTGGGAGGTGCTGCGGGAGTATGGGGTGAGGGGGTCCCTTCTCAGGGCCATCCAATCTCTGTATGACCAAAGCGAGAGCTGTGTCCGGGTTCTCGGCAGTAAGTCGGACACGTTTCAGGTGAGGGTTGGCCTCCGCCAGGGCTGCGCTTTGTCACCAATCCTGTTCGTAGTATTTATGGACAGGATATCGAGGCGTAGTCGTGGTAGGGAGGGGTTGCAGTTCGGTGGGCTCGGGATCTCATCGCTGCTCTTTGCAGATGATGTGGTCCTGATGGCATCATCGGCCTGTGACCTTCAGCACTCACTGGATCGTTTTGCAGCCGAGTGTGAAGCGGCTGGGATGAGGATCAGCACCTCTAAATCTGAGGCCATGGTTCTCAGCAGGAAACCGATGGAGTGCCTTCTCCAGGTAGGGAATGAGTCCTTACCCCAAGTGAAGGAGTTTAAGTACCTTGGGGTCTTGTTCGCGAGTGAGGGGACAATGGAGCGGGAGACTGGTCGGAGAATCGGCGCAGCGTGGGCGGTATTACATTCAGTTTATCGCACCGTTGTGACGAAAAGAGAGCTGAGCCGGAAGGCAAAGCTCTCGATCTACCGGTCAGTTTTCGTTCCTACCCTCACCTATGGTCATGAAGGTTGGGTCATGACCGAAAGAACGAGATCCAGGGTACAAGCGGCCGAAATGGGTTTCCTCAGGAGGGTGGCTGGCGTCTCCCTTAGAGATAGGGTGAGAAGCTCAGTCATCCGTGAGGAGCTCGGAGTAGAGCCGCTGCTCCTTCACGTCGAAAGGAGCCAGTTGAGGTGGTTCGGGCATCTGGTAAGGATGCCCCCTGGGCGCCTCCCTAGGGAGGTGTTCCAGGCACGTCCAGCTGGGAGGAGGCCTCGGGGAAGACCCAGGACTAGGTGGAGGGATTACATCTCCAACCTGGCCTGGGAACGCCTCGGGATCCCCCAGTCAGAGCTGGTTAATGTGGCTCGGGAAAGGGAAGTTTGGGGTCCCTTGCTGGAGCTGCTCCCCCCGCGACCCGACCACGGATAAGCGGACGACGATGGATGGATGGATGGGAACGACGGAACATTTTAGTGGTTTTGAAACCGTGACTTTTTGAAACGGCGGTATACCTTGAAACCATAGACTGTAAATATGAATGGACAGAGCATGTGTGACGTCACCCATTGGTTGGTGGAGATCTGCTATGAGTCGTGGAGTTTGCCGTTACGGGCGCAGCCGTCCTGGTTGAGGATGTGAGGAGAGAGGGAGGAGAGAGGGAGGAGCCCTTACACTCTACGTTACGTTACACACTTTCACTGGCAATCACATCGTAGCCACGCCCTAAAACACACCCCGCTTTATCGCCGATTTTAAAATCGAGACCATAATTCAAAAAATTGAACTTCATTCTGTGTTGCAGAAGACTTAAAACTAGTGGTTGAGACCATAAACTCATTATGAAAATGTTTACTGAGGCAATAAATCAATTCTCATAGACTTCTACAGAAACAGAACTCCTTTTGCAACCGGACGTGTCGCCCCCTGCAGGAATTCAGACAGAATGCAGGTTTAAGGAGTCTCCCCCTGTAGGAATTCAGACAGAATGCAGGTTTAAGGAGTCTCCCCCTGCAGGAATTCAGACAGAATGCAGGTTTAAGGAGTCTCCCCTGCAGGAATTCAGACAGAATGCAGGTTTAAGGAGTCTCCCCCTGCAGGAATTCAGACAGAATGCAGGTTTAAGGAGTCGCCCCCTGCAGGAATTCAGATATAATGCAGGTTTAAGGAGTCTCCCCCTGCTGGTAGTCAGATAGATGCAGGTTTAAGGCACTTCTGCATTTGCAGCACTTTGCTGAACCGGATACTTTGTCCATTAATATTATACAGTCTATGCTTGAAACCGGTAACCGGCCCATGCCTACTCACATCCATCTGCCCTTCGTCTTCTTCCATTCTTCTTTCATTCTCCTCACGTGCTGTTGTCCCTCTTTTTGTTTTATTGTGCTCACTTTGCTTTCTTCCATCTTAATCTCTGACTCTAAACTTCCCTCTAGTTGCTCTTGTCGGCCTTGTTGTTTGATTTATCATAACAATAGCCTGCAGAGGCCGTTATGAGCAGTTCATCATCAAAGAGAACTGCAACAAAAAAAAAATAGAATTCAGGCCAGGACGGTTAATTCACCGGTGTTAGCTTCCTTAAGCGGGCTCTTGTAAAGACAAAGTTAAAGTAAATGGTTAAAAACGATATATTGTTAGAAAGGAAATTAAGTTACACTTTAGTTTGAACCCGTTAAATTACCTGAAATCATTACAAGATCATTTATATTCACATTTAGACATAATCTGGCTATCACCAGACCAAGCCAAGCATCAGTCTGGGGAGTCTGCTCTGTGCACAAGAGGCGGGACCAACGGGCATAGTTCAGATGACTCTGCACGCCATTGGATAGTCCTTCAACCAATCAGAGCAGCGATCTGGGTGACGTAGCAGCGACAGCGGCATCAACGGGTTGTTGCGCTTCGGTGGCCGCCATGTTGAATGTAAACAAGAAGCTGCTTGGTCGCTTCTCTATTGTCATCGTGGTAAACCAGCCAATAGCGCGCCAGGTGGATAAGCCAGTTTGTGATTGGTCCCCGCAGAGTTGTGAACTGAAGCAGCAGAATTAAACGTGCAGGTTTCCAGACCGAGCTGCAGGGAGACATCAAATCGCCGGCAGGGTCGGGCGGGGTTTACCCGGTCTAGTTTAGACAGCTATACACAGTTCTGTTAGCAGAAGAGAAAAAGCAGAAAAGATAGGTAGGAAACCATATCTATGCCTCTTTCTTTTCATCATGTTATTCGCTCCTTCCCTTTCTGTCCTCTCTAATGTCACAGTCACATCTTTCTTTTCCCTCTTTTCTCCCATCGCCGTCGCCCTCACACCTTCTGCTTACACTAATCTCAGTCATTGGTGTGTTCCTGGCTGTTCTCAAAGCCCTGCCAAGCAATCAGCTGCACTCGTATTGGCCGAGATTGCCATTTAACCTATGAATTTGCTGCGTGGCGCGGCGGCAGTCCATTCCCCACTCACCATAGCTCATATATTTATAACGCTAAAGCTTTCTGATCACTGTGTTCACACCGAACGACACAGTTGAAGATCATTTGAAGGAGTACTCGAAGGACAAAGGAGTTACGCGTAGAGCAGACGGAGAGTAGGAAAGCTGCCCACAGGTTACAGACTGTGCAAGTGTACAATCCCCATGTCATGTCCAAAAAAAAAAAAAACAATGATTTCCATTGTTATCTGAAGGCGGGCGATATGAGGAGGAAGCGTGAAAAGTTATTAACCTTTGATCCCCGTTGCAGATATGAAAAGCTGCCAAGAAAAGAGGGATCCTTGTGGGGAGATGAGGTCGTGGCAACCGTAAAAGAAACAGGTGACGAGGGAAGAGGGAAATAAAGATAAGAACAGAAAGCAAAGACATACAGAGATAGGAGAATAATATGTAGTATTAAAGCAGGTGGACAGGAAGTAGAGGTGAGTTAATGTATGACAACAGTGGCCTGTCAGTAATCGGTTAGGTCACTTTATCACATGCTTTCTTGACTTGTTTTTGTACATTTATAGCTTTCAGTGACAGTGGTTAAATCTAGATTTTTATGAAATATGAAGAACTGTTCAGAGTAGAACGAGACCGAAATGAGCGTGAAGGAAATGGGGAAAAAAGTAATTCACGGAGACTGTGAAGAGGAAATGAAAAGGAATATATATATATAATATATAATATACACCCTGGGACACAAATATTTACTTGCCCGAGTCCCTGAGGAGCAGCCTGGGAGAACGAGGGAGGATGAGAGCGGCCTCGAATACCTCTGAGTTCTTTCCAATGTTGTAGGAACTTCTTTCTTCTCCTCCTCACGCAGCATTTCTTAGTCGGGGTGAAGAGTCGGGGACCTCAACCTAGAGCAATTGAATTTGGTTATAATTCATTATGGATCGGTCGTTCTCAAGTATATCAAAGATGACCTGTAAGGCTTTCATGGCGTCAGGCGGCCACCCATGTTGATGAGGAGGTAAACGGGGGCAGGACAAAGTCAAAAATAAAATTCTTGCTCCTAACTCAGCAAATACACTTGCCGTCACTTTTTCTAGATCGCCGAGGGTCAGACCAACTTTCACCCGAGACGATAAAGTGAAAGTTCTCCATCCTTGAGCTGTCCTGAGGTCTGAAGTCTTTCAGTATTCTCACCACAGCCTCCGTGGGATCAATTTTTACTCTCTTGTTTTGCAAAGCGAAAGATTAAAGTCTCATCCATGTTCACTTAGTGTCCAGCAGATGCAACGGTGCTGAGTTGTGGCTGGCTCGAATCGGTTTTATTTGCCCTCTGACAGCGTCGGTTAGCGAGAATACTAATAGATTGTGTCAGCACTATTGATGCAGGCAACCCCCCCCCCAAAAAAAAAAAAAAACTAAAACAAAGAGAAACAGACTGAGGGAGTGATTGGTCTGATATGCTGGAGTGGAGAAGGCAAAATGCTTAATCCAATTTAAATGAACACTTGTTTTGAATTGTCCCATAGAAACTGAACGCCTACAATGGTGACGCATTTGTGTGTAAGATACGGATTAATTAAATGCATATCATCAGTGTAATTAATGTGTGTTGAGGCTTAACCCTCTGTGGGCAGAGAGCAGAGGGTAACGCAGAGGAGATTTAAGATTTAATTTGGAATAGTTGCTGGCTCTCCTAATCTGTAGATGTTTTGTCACGTTCATCAGCTGCCGTGTCTTCTTCCTCCTGCAGCATATTCATGAGAATTACCCACAAACGGATATAACTGCATATGGTTCCTCAATGTGAAATACCTCAGTAAACTCAGACCGGGTTTGAAAACGCGTGATATTCCAATTGACCATTTGGCAAATTGGCAAATCTGAAAGGAAATCTGTGGGAGCTGCAGCACAGATGAGCCAACAACTACTGTACATAATCTCCCTTACTGTATGTGTATTACTGCAGCACGTCTTACTTTACAGTATACATTCATATTGCTGTTACACATAAGACTTCACTGCACAGTCTGGGTCTAAAAAACTGCAGGTCCGCTGCAACCTTTCTTTTTGATGTTGCCTTTCCGTGATTCATTTATTGAACTGTGAATTTTATTCTTGTATTTTATCTCATTTTAATTCTTATACTGAACTGCAAATTTTATTTTTTATTTTGTATTCATTCATATATATTATTTTTTGTATATATATTCCCAGGCGGATATGCTGAGAAAATGAGAAGCGATCCATCTGGTGGAGTCAGGTTATTTAAAGGTGCCCTGCCACACCAAACCGTGTGTCCTTATATGTGTTTAAATCTGTACGGTCCATATGTGTGTGTGTGTTATGTGGTGAATGTGTAGATGAACTGCTGCCTCCTCTGTGGTGTTCTGGGTAATGTAGTCTCTGAATGTGAATGTGTAGATGAACTGCTGCCTCCTCTGTGGTGTTCTGGGTAATGTAGTCTCTGAATGTGAATGTGTAGATGTTGACGTCATGTTGCCTGAGCTCATTAATATTCATGAGCTCATTACTATTCATGAGCTCGCCCAGTTGAGCTGGGTAAAGGATGCTGATAGCCAGGCTCTCATTGGCTAGCTGTTAGCCAATCAGAGTCAAGCAGCTTAGCTGGTTGAATGAGAACTGGCACAAATGGAGCCGAGTCTTCCTGCAGGCTTTCTACACCACGCTAGAACGGCTTGAAACAAGGTAACCACGGTTACAGAGTCCACGGTAGACCTTCAGACATCACCACAAAGTCATGACATACGTGTGGCAGGGTAACTTTAAATAAAATACTGGAGGGAAAATCTAAATGGGAAGAAATGGTGTGACCCCCCCCCCTCTCAAGAGTTTTTTTCAATATTTAGATGTATTCCTTATTGTACAGTTAACTTCCTTTTTTACATTCAACTCTTTTCAATTGATCCCAGTCTGAGAGGACAACTTATGCTTTATCATCATTTTAGCTATTTAGGCAAAAAAAAAAGACCATACCGGTTTAAACAGGCCTCCAGGATGTCTGCCGAGCTTTGAAGCAAATTGAACGTTGCGGCCAATGGTTGGATTGCAACTCCCGTCACGTGATGCCCACAAATACCGTTTCCCCCATAGACTTAAAATGGGTAGGAGATGTCAGTACATCAGTGGATACTTGATGCATTTCACTCTCAGAATTTCATTCATTCAGTCCGATAACATTTGAAAAGTCCAGACGATTAATTCGTTTAATCCGTATTCAAGTTAGCAGAGCGCTAAACCGGACGTAGCCGACTGGGTTGGCGGAGGTCTCGGGCGCAGTGCAGAAGCAGCGCTGATCATCCGGCTAATGTTTGGCTCCATAAAGGCTTCATGCTCCACTGAGCAACTCTCGTAGGAATGAACGGGGATCTGCCTCCAACGCTGTATCCAGTTCTTATTATGCATCCATGGCTCTAAACAATGGATGAAGGAAGGACGGTTGAATCTCTCTTTCCTCTCTGGTCTTACACCACACCGTGAAGTGCTTCATGGTGTGGTAGAGAAAATGTTCAACCACCAGCCTGGCATTTTCCTCCCAGGTAACCGGAGTTTGAACTCAAACACATAGAGGATCTTAACAAATAGAAGTTGTGTTTGCTGTAGTTTCTTACACTACTGTAACATGCAACCAGTTACTGCTAGTCTCGCATTGTCAGACCTTCCTCCACAGCGCTGCCAAGGAGGGTCTGGCTGACCACTCGGCATTCTGGGATGGGAGAAAAACATGCTCTGGTTTATCGGCATTTCTTTAAACCAATCACAATCGTCGTGGGCGGGGCTAAGCTCCGGACGGAGCCGCGGTGCCTCTGCTAAATAGCCTCAGGAAGGAACTTGTTTTGGTGGAACATGTGTACGTTCAGAAGTAGTTTTAGTCGTGCGACAGAAACCTCCGATTGGACAGATAGTCTAGCTAGCTGTCTGGATTTACCCTGCAGAGATCTGAGGAGCAGTTAACCAGAGTCCTCACAAATCAGCCGGAGGTTAGAACGCCAACACAGAGACAGAGGAAGGTGACGCACATCCGGGTGAAAATGAGGGACATCGGGCGGTACAGGAAAACAATCTGGATAATGGAACGTCGTCGATTTAGACTAATGTGCTGCAGCTCGCCTCTCCTCAACCTCTGGGAAATTCAGGTCACAACTTGGGCAACTTTGTTCGTTGAACCTGCCAGGAGCAAATTCAGAGAATAACACCAGCCGCAGCATTAAAAATAACATGGTTATTAGTTATATAGGTTCATCCAGTCTTCTACGTCTTGCTATATGTTTTAGTTTTTTACTGTGTTGGGAATGTATCTACAATAGGGGGGGAAAACACCCCCAGAACCCTTCTCTCCATGCTGATCCTTCTTTAGCTTGTGACTGAGAATCCCAGTTACAATAAATAAACCATTCAATAGACCATGTGACACATTCATAATACGTACCTAGACCCCAGAACACTGCAGCCGATGATGGACGTCATATACGCTGTCTCTGTGCATGTAAACGGAGCCTTTGATAGCTGCTCCTCGCTCACAACAACAGCTCACAATCCTCCAGATGTAAAACACTGTGTGTGTGTGTGTGTGTGTGTGTGTGTGTGTGTGTGTGTGTGTGTGTGTGTGTGTGTGTGTGTGTGTGTGTGTGTGTGTGTGTGATATCAATGGAAAGCTTCCCTGTGGAGAAAATATCACATTTTATCCACAACTGCGGTGGTGACAGGAAGACAGGAAGTCTACAGAGACCTACTCTGCAGGTCTGGATCTACTGGAGCGTTTTTGACACCTTTGCTGCTTCCTGTAAAGGACCGGCTCGTGGCTCCGAGTGCTGACTTGAAATCCTCGTACAAACTTTTTGTAAGCAGCCGCAGCACGCAGGTGGACCGTAGCGTCACATCCACTCAGTTTATCTTCCATTCATGGCGGTGTGTCCTTGCATGTTGTGTCTTCTGTGAGGACTGATTTGAGTTTTGGACATTAAGACTTTGAGTCTTTTTAGGATGTTACGCCGTCATCTAGGCAACACATTAGGTGCGTTTGGCAAAAACTGTTGTTTAACTGTTTCACTGTTTGTTTTTTGCAACAAAAGTCAATAATCGTTGTCACTACCCGATGTGAGTCGAGTGCAGATGTGAGTTGTGTTTGCTCAGATTTAAACGGTTTACGGCATCACGCTAAGGGATCCGGCAAACGTTGTAGCTATCTATGATTGCTTGATTGAACGTTAGCTCAAAACGCCATCAAAGTGACAGCCTTTGTTGCGTCTGTTTGCTAACTTGTAGCCAGCAGTGAACCAACTCGGTTATGTAGCTCCATTTTTATTGTCTTGACGTTACAGAAGTCTCTCGTTAGCAGGTTGTTGTCGGCTACTTCAGCCTCTGATCTACAACTGATATCAGGGATCATCAGGGACATCATTATGCGATCGCATAATTCAATGCATAATCAGCCAAAGTCCGCATAATTATGCGGGGGGGGGGGGCGCATTTTTTCAAATACACCGATTTCCACGCAAAATATTGCATGATTTCATAATCCCCGCATTTTCATTGCAAAAAAGTCACACATATCTCAGCAGAATGGGAACGTTATGAAGTGACGTCATTTCCCCTAGTGAGAACACGGTGTTGGGGGGGAATCACTTTGTTTTCTCTTTTTCATCAAACTGCAGTTTTTGCAAGTTCCCGCAATTTCATCGCATAAAATAAATAAAATGTATGTTTAGGCAAAGTCATGATGTGACGTTGTGCCTTCTGTGTTTTTCCAGGCTGGAGTCTCCCACTCGCTCCCTACTGATGGAGGCTCCTAAAGGCATCCAGATCCTGGCTGAGGCCGGAGACATCCAGGCCATCTGCAGGAACGAGCTGCGACTGGAGTCCAAAGATGGAGAGGTGTGTCAACCAAATCGACTTTTTTCTATGTCTAAAGAGCCCCTATTATACTCTTTTTCAGCGTCATATTTGTACTATTGGGCTCCACTATATTAGGGGTTAATGCTGCCCATTGCTGCAGTGCTTCCACCTGAAACACTAGCTGTGTTATAATAATGCGCTATATGACTTAGACTTAGAAAACCTTAATGTCCCCAAGAGGCAATTTGTTGTACAGTCCAGGCATATGACACATAATTCACAACACAAACATTGAACCAAACATCTACAGCGCTGTTTATGTAACACATCTATATAGTGTGTTCGCAATTTTGTAGTAGTGTTCGAAGTCTCCGCGGTTAATTTCATTCACGATATCGTCTCTACTCGCTACCGTTGTCGCTCTTCATACTACGTCATCTTACAGCGCCGGTGCGTTCCATACAGACGCTAAAGGGCGATTTTTGCGTTGCTATCTGAGGCTGTGATCCACTGACCAAGCGTCAGTATTTGATGAGTTGGGAGTGAGAACCGGGTGGACTGAGATGAGGAGTCTGTTCTGCACCAAAATGAGAAGCTAGCAGACGCATTAGAATTGTAGCGTAGTTAGGATTTTGTATTTGTTGATGATGTTTGTTAGC
The DNA here is from genome assembly GCA_023631565.1 of Gymnocephalus cernua. NCBI lineage: Eukaryota > Metazoa > Chordata > Actinopteri > Perciformes > Percidae > Gymnocephalus > Gymnocephalus cernua. The sequence goes on along the minus strand of JALJEH010000092.1, from coordinate 7,926 downwards.
TTGTAACTGGCAGATTAGGGTTAGATTTTTAAAAACTACTTTAAAAAGTAAAAGCACACACACAAAAAACTACTCAATTACAGCAACGTGGGTAATCCGACTCTGATACTTAGTCACTAAAGCTCGTAACTAACAGGCTTTATTTCAGGGAAGATATATTGACGTCAGAGTAGTAAAATAAAAAAAATACTACTTGAATAGAACCGAGCCATTATTAATGTTTTTAATGGCAGCTTTACTTTGACATCTCAAAAAGTCGGCCGTGCCATTTATATACAGTAACAGTAACATTTTGAAGGATGTAATCATATTTTTATATTATAAGTATAAGTTGTTTGTTTGATGTTAAAGCGGTGAAGCACAGTGAGCACGCTAAACACCTCAATTTGTCCTGGAAATGAACTTAAAAATAATTGTAATAAATTGTTTTTTTTCTCCAACCTGCGGCCCTTTGCTGCACGTCATTTCCCCCCCACATCCAGATGTTGGGTCTGACCCACATCCACATGTTGGTTCTGACCCACATCCACATGTTGGGTCTGACCCACATCCAGATGTTGGGTCTGACCCACATCCACATGTTGGTTCTGACCCACATCCACATGTTGGGTCTGACCCACATCCAGATGTTGGGTCTGGGAACTCCCCATTGGCTGGGCTCAATCAAAGGGGCGGGATAAACGGTTGTCTTTCAAACTCCCTCTGCACCAATAGGATAGCGCTACAACCAATCAGAGCAACGAAGAAGGGGGCGGGGCTAGTTGATAGATTAAACTTTAAACTGCGAACACGTCTTCCTTCTTTAAGAATGACTTCAGTGCCGTTCTTTGTTCTTTTCTCAAAGAGAAGTTTAACTCCAAGTCTTCCAGAAGACCGCTGTTCACCAGCAGCAGCAGCGGCCATAAGCCCCGCCCACCGACTCTATACACGATGTGATTGGCCTGACCAGAGTTTGGTTTTTCCAGCTCACAAACCAACGGAGAGCTGCGTGGAGGAGGGGGAGCGTGCCCGGTCACGGAAGGCTTGTATCATGTGGACGCGCCGACAGTTTTGTTGTCATTACTTAGAATTCCTCGCGGGGGCGACAGAAACTGCACGCTGTAGCTTTAAATGCTGTCCTCTTACTTCAAACGTGCTTTCTGCACAAAGACTGAACCTCCCACTCAGTGAACTGGCAAACTGAGAAATTAACTTTTCTTTTCTTGTCCTCCCGCCATACTGGCGGAAGGGGCTCCATCTCTATTCAATATTTCTGCTGTCCAAAACTCATTTTTAGCCAGCAACAATCCCAACAGTAGTGAGCTCCCTCGGCCAACATGGACCAGCATGTAGCTTGTTGGCTGCTGGCAGTTTTCCTGCATACTGGCTGTCCACCAGAATCTGCCTCACACGCAAGAAACAGGAAAATAGAGAACAGAAGTTGATTGTTTTTCTGTCTTTGTTTCCCCTCCAATCCTCCTTTCACTCATCAATTCAGTTCTCTACATTTACAATGCTACGCTTTGGTTTAAAAAACAAATATCACACGCTCTAGTGTTTCAGAGCCCCTAAACCAGGAACATTTAACGTTAGCGGTCTGCTGACCCACTGGGTCTAATGTTAGCGGTCTGCTGACCCACTGGGTCTAATGTTAGCGGTCTGCTGACCCACTGGGTCTAATGTTAGCGGTCTGCTGACCCACTGGGTCTAATGTTAGCGGTCTGCTGACCCACTGGGTCTAATGTTAGCGGTCTGCTGACCCACTGGGTCTAATGTTAGCGGTCTACTGACCCGCTGGGTCTAATGTTAGCGGTCTACTGACCCGCTGGGTCTAATGTTAGCGGTCTGGTGACCCACTGGGTCTAATGTTAGCGGTCTGCTGACCCACTGGGTCTAATGTTAGCGGTCTGCTGACCCACTGGGTCTAATGTTAGCGGTCTACTGACCCACTGGGTCTAATGTTAGCGGTCTGCTGACCCGCTGGGTCTAATGTTAGCGGTCTGCTGACCCGCTGGGTCTAATGTTAGCGGTCTGCTGACCCGCTGGGTCTAATGTTAGCGGTCTGCTGACCCGCTGGGTCTAATGTTACCGGTCTACTGACCCGCTGGGTCTAATGTTAGCGGTCTACTGACCCGCTGGGTCTAATGTTAGCGGTCTGCTGACCCACTGGGTCTAATGTTAGCGGTCTGCTGACCCACTGGGTCTAATGTTAGCGGTCTGCTGACCCGCTGGGTCTAATGTTAGCGGTCTACTGACCCGCTGGGTCTAATGTTAGCGGTCTGCTGACCCACTGGGTCTAATGTTAGCGGTCTACTGACCCGCTGGGTCTAATGTTAGCGGTCTGCTGACCCGCTGGGTCTAATGTTAGCGGTCTGCTGACCCGCTGGGTCTAATGTTAGCGGTCTACTGACCCGCTGGGTCTAATGTTAGCGGTCTACTGACCCGCTGGGTCTAATGTTAGCGGTCTGGTGACCCACTGGGTCTAATGTTAGCGGTCTGCTGACCCACTGGGTCTAATGTTAGCGGTCTGCTGACCCACTGGGTCTAATGTTAGCGGTCTGCTGACCCACTGGGTCTAATGTTAGCGGTCTGCTGACCCACTGAGTCTAATGTTAGCGGTCTGCTGACCCACTGAGTCTAATGTTAGCGGTCTGCTGACCCGCTGGGTCTAACGTTAGCGGTCTGCTGACCCACTGGGTCTAATGTTAGCGGTCTGCTGACCCACTGGGTCTAATGTTAGCGGTCTGCTGACCCACTGGGTCTAATGTTAGCGGTCTGCTGACCCACTGGGTCTAATGTTAGCGGTCTGCTGACCCACTGGGTCTAATGTTAGCGGTCTGCTGACCCACTGGGTCTAACGTTAGCGGTCTGCTGACCCACTGGGTCTAACGTTAGCGGTCTGCTGACCCACTGGGTCTAACGTTAGCGGTCTGCTGACCCACTGGGT
>JALJEH010000091.1:10000-32151 GCA_023631565.1 Gymnocephalus cernua | reverse complement strand
ATTTTTGCCCTCAACAATCACAAATATACTGTGTTTTTCTGGAGGGACTCCTCAACGGCCGTATGTGTGCGGCGCCGTGAAGCGATTCGTTAACACGGCGAGACCTGATATCACGCCGTACTCCCTGACGCTGAGGCCGCCGGCTCACCGGCCCAAAAGTTGCGAGGGTGGTTTTTCATCTCCCAGGCGCCAGGGGGGAGACGACCACCATTCAACCAGAAACAGTCATATAACCATTCCAGTCACTCCCAAGCTGTTCAGTTATATTAAGGTACATTAAGATAAAAAATACTGCATAGTTCCTCTTTAAGTTTTATGAATGATCTCGGGGGTTTGTGAGTTTCATCCCATTCTTGAAGACTTCAAATTCAAAGTGGTTTTCAACCTTTTCAACCTACGTTTTAAGCTACCTTTCAACTCAAAGGCGTGCGAGGGTCTTTGAGGTTTTCCTGAGGATCCCTGAAGGCTTCTGAAGGTTTCCAAAAGTACGTGAATATCCAAAAGATATATGAGAGCGAGGAAGGAAGTTGTCATTTACAAGTAAAGAAGTGAAAGTATCTTGTGATCTCACTCAGCAGTACCGGAAGGCGGCCTGCAAGACGGACACGTTGAATGGCGCTTGACAAAAAGTATGAAGGATACTTCATCTAACTTTTACACAACTGATCACTTCCAGGTAGACAACTGGCCGTTTATTTATTGGAATTGAGGAGATGTGTGAAATCTTTGTCATTTTCAGCCATAACGGTAATAACGAAAGACGTGTAGCACACTTTTACACAACGATCAGGTCAAATCTGACCCGTCGTCTACATGTCTATATCAGAAATATGGGTTTCTTTTTAACTGCCTAATTTGGATTACCCAAAAAATAACATACAACGTGCTTCGCAAGTACAACAAAACATCTGATCTCTACTTTCATTGAATTTTGGGTGTTTTGTTAAATTTTTTAGCATTTGGAGAAAAACAAAACTGTTTAGAAACAGTCTCCCGACTGAACGTCGACCCTTCTGTGATCGTCCTTCCTTTAATATTAGTCTAATAATTCATAGTTTCTGCTTTTCTAACTCAAGAATTAGGTATAATTTCCTGTAAATTAGGTTTTTTTACTGACCATGAATTCCAAAAATAAGTAATGTGTAAAACTAGTCATGAGTTAGTGTTGGTGATGTTTATACATGGTGGTGAAAAGAAGCGTTAAACGTCAAAAAAGCGCCAAAAAACACTGAATAAAGCACCAAAAGAGACAAAAACGTCAGAAAAAGTGATGATTTTCAGTTCTGACCGGAGGACGATGGCGAATGGAAGACAACACAAGGGTTAAACACGGAAGTCGTGGCTATCTGCCGTCTGAGCTGTGATTACTTCCTGTCCCGTGTGATTACTTCCTGTCCCGTGTTGCTCTGCTAACGTCTTTAATAAACCAAGTCTGGCGTTGGGAGCAGCAACTTGTCCCCAGCGGTCAGACTGCCTGCTGCTGTGGGTGGTTTAGTTCTTTAGTCTACCTGGAAGTTATTGTAAACAAACATAGTGACGTGATGCAGTTGCATCACGTTTACGCGTTGATGAGGAACATTGTTAAAAGACAACTTTAAAAGTTGTTATTTTCTGTGCGGGGGGGAAACCATTCTGCAAGCAGCATCTCCTCTGACACTGGCTTTACAGTCTGCACAGGTGTTCATGAATTCTGACTCTATGTTCCTTAATCTTATATTCACTTCCCCCCCCCCCCCCCCCCCCCACCCCCCCCCCCCACCCCGCTGCACTTCCCTTATACACTTAGGTAAATGGTTTTGCATGTGCGGCCTGTAAAGCAAGTTGAAAGTGAACTATAAAGAGATAGCAAGAAAGAGAGAGTGTGGCAAGACGGACCGATGGTGCAGTCATGCAGCAAATGATGTTGGTTTAAGGCATCATACAGCGGTAGATTGCTACCTCCTCCAGCCTGCACACACACGCACGCACGCACACACACACACACACACACGCAGACACGCGCATACACACGCACGCACACACACACACACGCACACACGCACGCACACACACACACACACACGCAGACACGCGCATACACACGCACGCACACACACACACACGCACACACGCACGCACACACACACACACGCACACACGCACGCACGCACAAATGCACACACGCAGACACGCGCATATACGCACGCACGCACACGCATGCACAGAAACACGCACGCACACGCACTCGCACACCTAACACACAGTCGCCTCTTAATGATAATGCTCTTTAAATGGCCTTATTGATTTTAATGTAGCCTACATATCTTCTGGAAGTCGATACGGTGAGAGGACCGCCTCTCTAATGTAAATAGCCAGTTGGAAGTCTATTAGTATGGTTATCGATGGAGGAGTGGTAATTACCTGCCGCTGCGCCGTGCACGCTCTTTATCCAGCCGTGTCTTAGCCTGACACTTTAAAGCCACAATAGAGCTGAACATCAGGGGGGGGGGGGGGGGGCTGGTGAATATGTAATGCAGATCAATGCCCTCAGAGTCCATGAGCTTTTGATCAATGCAGAGGAGAGAGAGAGAGTTGGGACTGCATGTAGTTAGTCTGTCTGTGTGAAGAGTCTCTCCACATACCTGAAGACATAAAAGACTCTTTCATTCACTCAGTTCAGCTCATTTCCTCTCATCACCACTACTATATTCTACTGTACTGATATTCCTTCCCATGGCTGAAACAACCCCCAGGGAGCTAAAGTAGCTGTCGGCCTCTGTTGACTTTCTGTATCTAATAATTTGGGGTAAACAAATGTTTATTAATGAATATGCAGTTTATTAATTCTGACACAGGAGCCCAGGAATATGTGGAAGGTGGAGAGTTTAAGCTAAATGATGATTTAATCCTTTCAAGGGGCACGCTCCCAAAATAAATTTGCAGTTAATCAAAATATATACAGAAACAATCGGACACGATACATAATACTTCAGGGCTAATAAAACGGTCAAACTGCAGGTACTTCTCCTACTGCTTCTGTTACTACCGTTATCACTATCCATCCCCAGTACTACTGTACTTCTACCACTGCTGCAACTACTGTTGGACTACGATGGCTTTTGCTTGTACTGTTTTTACTCTTTTGCTGCCGCCACCGTCAGGACGCTGACGGGGGGGCTCGGACGGCTTGTCTCGAAGTGAGAAGCATCTCCATTTGCATGGAAAATAAGAAAATGTCTCTCATGCATTGAATTCATTTTATTTCTCAGGCTCTCTCTCTCTCTCTTCTCTCTGTCATTTCCTCTAACTCTCTCTTTCATTCCTCCTCCTCTTCCTCGCTTCCAGCTCCACGACTGGGTGACGCCGCTTAATTGGCGACGACACTGAAACATGTCCTGTCCTTCCTCTGCAGCCTCTTCTGCATAATTAAAACAAGAGAAACACTTCATCTCAGTGCAGCGGGGGGGGGGGGAGAGACAGAGAGGGGGGGAGAGGGAGAGAGAGAAAGAGAGGGGGAGAGAGAGAGAGAGAGAGGGAGACAGAGAGAGAGAGAGAGAGAGAAAGAGAGAAAGAGAGGGAGATAAAGAGAGAGAGAGGGAGAGAGAGAGAGAGGGAGACAGAGAGAGAGAGAGAGAGAGAGAGAGAGAAAGAGAGGGAGATAAAGAGAGAGAGAGGGAGAGAGAGAGAGAGAGAGAGAAAGAGAGGGAGATAAAGAGAGAGAGAGGGAGAGAGGGGAGACAGGGAGAGATAGGAAGAGAGAGAGAGAGGAAGAGGGAGAGGAGGGAGAGAGAGGAGATAAAGAGAGAGAGAGAGAGAGAGAGAGAGAGAGAGAGGGAGAGAGGGAGAGGGAGAGAGAGAGATAGAGAGACAGAGCGAGAGGTGAAAGTATCCCCTGTTATATCTCTTCTTAAAAACTATTTTTTATTCTATTATTTTTACAAATATATAATTTGACCGTGTGTGTCGATCCTTTCATGTCCCGCTGGCTTCTTCCTTCACCTTTTAATTCATTTCCACTTTGATGTTTGAATGTATTTGATTGTTGAAGCACTTTGTCAACCGGAGCGTTTGAAGTTTATTATTTTATTATTCATTATATGGTTACAAAGAGAGAGAAAGGGGGGGGGAGAGAGAGAGAGAGAGAGAGAGGGGGGGGAGAGAGAGAGAGAGAGAGAGGGGAGAGAGAGAGAGACAGAGAGAGAGAGAGAGAGAGAGAGGGGGGGAGAGAGAGAGAGAGAGAGGGGGAGAGAGAGAGAGAGAGAGAGAGGGGGGGAGAGAGAGAGAGAGAGGGGAGAGAGAGAGAGACAGAGAGAGAGAGAGAGAGACACGGAGAGGGAGAGGGATAGAGGGGGAGAGAGGGGGGGGGGAGAGAAAGACAGAGAGAGGGGGGAGAGAGTGGGGAGAGAGAGATTTATGATGTGGGATCCACGCTAAGCGGGTAAAAACATCACAGGGCTTTGCAGTAAAAGGAAGACTTCTCCACCTGAGGATGATCCGATCAGAACCAGAACCAGAAGCAGGACTCAGTTTCATCTGAACAATATGACCAGGGCCGGCACATGTTCACGTTAAAAAGCGTGTGCGTGCAGGAGCACTACGGTCACCCTACGCTGCCAGCAGTACCAGAAACCACCTGGGGAGTCCAGGCCCGGAAACTGAGACCAGACTAACATGCAGGAGGAGAAGAAGCATTCCCGTGACTGGCGGCGTTTAAACAGATCTGAATATTAATGATTAACTACAAGGATGATGGTCACTATAGAAAATACTGACTCAGGACTGAAACAGGATCTGGAGGACGGTTCCTGTTATACCAGCAATGTAACATCAAATGTTCAGCATTATTACATGGCTTGGTTGAATTCTAATGTAGAATGCGGTCTGTAATTTCTTCATAACAGACCGCTGCTAAGCATAACACACCGTTGCCATGCAAAGCAGAGCGTTGCCATGGACGTAGTTCTGTTCACTCTGGAGGACAGCTATCAATCAATCCGCCGAAAGAAGTCCGGATAATTTATCAGCTGTGGCAAAAAGTGGAGAAACGCCGTCGAGCAACTTCTGTCCTCCAAATCAAGCAATGACAGCAGATCTGGTGAGCGTCTATCACTACATCTTTATATACGGTCTATGATCGCTACGCAGTAACTTCAGCCGTAGTATAGGAACAACAACGCTAATTAGTTAGCTTACATTGCACGTTTAGGTGTGTCAATATGCAGCGGCTGTGTTAAAAGTAAACGAGCTGAATGAGGACAGGGGGCCATTTACCTCGTCTCACTTCACTGTCAACAGAAATGTTCAGTTTAATGTGAATACGAGCAGCTGATAGCCCGCTAGCTCACTACAACGCGTCAGCTAATGTCGTGTCAATTCCTGCAGTGATTAAAACAGCAGCTGGGTCATTTGTCCACCACGGCAGCACCATAACATATACGGCTACTACCACAGCCCGTAAGGTGGTGGTGAGTAAGATGAAGGGTTGCATTAGCTTAACAGATACAGAGTTTACGTTGCTATGGACGCAGGATTCCAACCGTAGACGGAACGGACTATTTTCTTTAGCGGAAGAAATACAATCATATTTAAATCAATAAACTCCTTTTTAAATCAATATTTTGTGTCAAATTATTGATTTATTTGGAAAGTAGCCATGTAATAAGCGGGATAATGTAGAGCGAGGCGGTTGTTATAGCGAATACAACCCCTTCAGGCTGATCACCCTGTCGGGGTTGTATTCGCTATAACAACCGCCTCGCTCTACATTATCCCTTACTTAGTGCAATTGCTGGCGGTGGCGTGGTACATGTGAACATGGATATAGTCGTGTATAGGCTGTTCTCATGAACCATCGTACATGTACCTGTATCTGAAGTTAAGGAGAAAACTCAAGACTTTCACCCAGGAAACAGGTGTTCATGTCCTGAAGAAGTTAAGGAGAAAACACAGGACTTTCACCCAGGAAACAGGTGTTCATGTCCTGAAGAAGTTAAGGAGAAAACACAAGACTTTCACCCAGGAAACAGGTGTTCACGTCCTGAAGAAGTTAAGGAGAAAACACAAGACTTACTCCCAGGAAACAGGTGTTCATGTCCTGAAGAAGTTAAGGAGAAAACACAAGACTCTCACCCAGGAAACAGGTGTTCACGTCCTGAAGAAGTTAAGGAGAAAACTCAAGACTTTCACCCAGGAAACAGGTGTTCATGTCCTGAAGAAGTTAAGGAGAAAACACAAGACTCTCACCCAGGAAACAGGTGTTCATGTCCTGAAGAAGTTAAGGAGAAAACACAAGACTTTCACCCAGGAAACAGGTGTTCACGTCCTGAGGAAGTTAAGGAGAAAACACAAGACTTTCACCCAGGAAACAGGTGTTCATGTCCTGAAGAAGTTAAGGAGAAAACACAAGACTCTCACCCAGGAAACAGGTGTTCATGTCCTGAAGAAGTTAAGGAGAAAACACAAGACTTTCACCCAGGAAACAGGTGTTCATGTCCTGAAGAAGTTAAGGAGAAAACACAAGACTTTCACCCAGGAAACAGGTGTTCACGTCCTGAAGAAGTTAAGGAGAAAACACAAGACTTTCACCCAGGAAACAGGTGTTCATGTCCTGGAAGAAGTTAAGGAGAAAACACAAGACTTTCACCCAGGAAACAGGTGTTCATGTCCTGGAGAAGTTAAGGAGAAAACACAAGACTTTCACCCAGGAAACAGGTGTTCACGTCCTGAGGAAGTTAAGGAGAAAACACAAGACTTTCACCCAGGAAACAGGTGTTCACGTCCTGAAGAAGTTAAGGAGAAAACACAAGACTTTCACCCAGGAAACAGGTGTTCATGTCCTGAAGAAGTTAAGGAGAAAACACAAGACTTTCACCCAGGAAACAGGTGTTCACGTCCTGAGGAAGTTAAGGAGAAAACACAAGACTTTCACCCAGGAAACAGGTGTTCATGTCCTGAAGAAGTTAAGGAGAAAACACAAGACTTTCACCCAGGAAACAGGTGTTCATGTCCTGAAGAAGTTAAGGAGAAAACACAAGACTTTCACCCAGGAAACAGGTGTTCACGTCCTGAAGAAGTTAAGGAGAAAACACAAGACTTTCACCCAGGAAACAGGTGTTCATGTCCTGGAAGAAGTTAAGGAGAAAACACAAGACTTTCACCCAGGAAACAGGTGTTCATGTCCTGGAGAAGTTAAGGAGAAAACACAAGACTTTCACCCAGGAAACAGGTGTTCACGTCCTGAGGAAGTTAAGGAGAAAACACAAGACTTTCACCCAGGAAACAGGTGTTCACGTCCTGAAGAAGTTAAGGAGAAAACACAAGACTTTCACCCAGGAAACAGGTGTTCATGTCCTGAAGAAGTTAAGGAGAAAACACAAGACTTTCACCCAGGAAACAGGTGTTCACGTCCTGAAGAAGTTAAGGAGAAAACACAAGACTTTCACCCAGGAAACAGGTGTTCATGTCCTGGAAGAAGTTAAGGAGAAAACACAAGACTTTCACCCAGGAAACAGGTGTTCATGTCCTGGAGAAGTTAAGGAGAAAACACAAGACTTTCACCCAGGAAACAGGTGTTCACGTCCTGAGGAAGTTAAGGAGAAAACACAAGACTTTCACCCAGGAAACAGGTGTTCACGTCCTGAAGAAGTTAAGGAGAAAACACAAGACTTTCACCCAGGAAACAGGTGTTCACGTCCTGAAGAAGTTAAGGAGAAAACACAAGACTTTCACCCAGGAAACAGGTGATCATGTCCTGGAAGAAGTTAAGGAGAAAACACAAGACTTTCACCCAGGAAACAGGTGTTCACGTCCTGAGGAAGTTAAGGAGAAAACACAAGACTTTCACCCAGGAAACAGGTGTTCACGTCCTGAAGAAGTTAAGGAGAAAACACAAGACTTTCACCCAGGAAACAGGTGTTCACGTCCTGAGGAAGTTAAGGAGAAAACACAAGACTTTCACCCAGGAAACAGGTGATCATGTCCTGGAAGAAGTTAAGGAGAAAACATAAGACTTTCACCCAGGAAACAGGTGATCATGTCCTGGAAGAAGTTAAGGAGAAAACACAAGACTTTCACCCAGGAAACAGGTGTTCACGTCCTGAAGAAGTTGAGGAGAAAACACAAGACTTTCACCCAGGAAACAGGTGTTCATGTCCTGAAGAAGTTAAGGAGAAAACACAAGACTTTCACCCAGGTCCCGGGAGTACTACTTAAGGGGACCGGTGTTTTAACCCAAACCACCATCATTTTTCTAATTTAACTCGTCGTTTTGGTGTCTAAACTAAACTGTCATGACTATCACCTTTTCTCGGCTCATGTGATCGGCCAGCAGTAATTTAGTAGGATATGAAATGAACTGTTGTGCATAAGTATTCGTACAATATCTGACGAACCAATTCATGAGAATGCGTTGTCATGCAACATGATACAGATTAAGAAGACTTCAGCTGTGACCCAATTCAGGGGTCTTCGGAGGCTGCATTCGTAGAACGCTTGCATCACACCGGCGCGACGAAGGCTGTCCCATTTAATTTCGAAGGCTCCTTCAAAAGCGGCCTTCTTTACCGAATTTGGAGGATCCAGCTGTTGTATCCTCCGCAGCCCCGGGATTCCCAGCATTCAACCAGAAGGCGTTCACAGGTGCACCACCTTCGGTCAGACGGTCCTGTCTGCCCGGGGTGGGAACCTGTGGAATAGTCTTCCTCTAACACTGAGAGAATGTACTACATACAGCTCGTTTAAAGTCCAGTTGAAGAAATGGCTATGGGCAAATCAAAGTTGCACACATTAGTATGTATGTTGTATCTTTTTTTTACATTGTTTTACTCTGTAATGTGTATATGGACGAGTGTTTGTGAAGTTGAATGTAGCCTTGTGTGAATATTGTATATAGGATTTAGCTAATTTATGAATTGACTGTAGATGTAAATTTTATTCTGTAATGTTTTTGTGAGCTGTGTGATCCCAGCCCGTGGGACTACGGATGGAAATTAGCCCTTGGCTATAATCCGGCATGTTTACATGCATGTACTCCATGTCTTGTTCATTAACATGCACTCTCCCAATCAAATAAATAAAATAAAATAAGAAGCACAGGCAAACACAAAACGGCCAACATGCATATATTTTTTTCTTTTACAATTTTTGTCTATTTCATCATTAAATTCACTTCTGAGAATGTGTTAGGCGAGAAATTAACTGTGTAGATGTCGAAGGCTGCGGCCCCTGATCTACTTCCTGTTCTCCTCACAGGACAGGAAGCTCGTGGTTCTCCCGGGTAGCCCCCTGAGACCAGCGAAGCTGCGTGGAGGAGGAGGTGGAGGAGAGATCACTAAATGCTTTTTTCTGTGTCTTCTCTCCTCCTCGTGGCCTCAGCGCTGTGTTTAATACCCCTAGTTGACTTTGATAAAGCACGCCGTGGAAACCGTACAACGCCGCTCGATTCATGATCTGCCTATTCAGCAAAAGTACAGGGTGGGCCTTCAGAGATAGTGGAGAGGGAGGGATGGAGGCAGAGGAAATTGAGTAAAGAAGAGTGGGAACAAAATCACAAAGAGAGAATAGATTCAGAGAGAGAGAGCGCCGCTGGTAGCTGAACAGCTGCCATATTCCACATTTCAAAGATGTGCTGAAGGAGTGAGAGTGAGGAGGTGGGAGTGTTACATGCTGCTTTCCATCCACAGCAGTGGAACTGCAAATCTGATTTTCTCAGGTCCTGTTTACAAGAAGGCATTTCATTGGTTCTTTAGCTTTCCTATGAGGCTATATGTTTTAGAAAGGGAATTCCTGAGTGTAGGTAAAATGGCATTTTTCAGATGGAAGAACATCGACAACTTCTCAGTCCCTCCCCCCCTTTCTGCTAAAGCCCAAACGGTCTCCTAAGCCCCTCCCCCCACAAGGGAGAATGAATGCGTGTGCATGACCAGAGATTGACATGCCTTTAGACACTCCCCCCCCTGGCCCTGATTGGTGCATCTGAACAGGGAGCGGTGGATTTTTGTAGATCCCCCTCCAGGCTGTAGGTGGATTTATTTTAAAGTACCTGCTTCATGTAGTTCTACTGGAACATCGGGTCAGTTTCAGCAGTTATATGACAGAAAGGTAGTTTTAGAAGTTTTACCTTCTGCACCTTTAACTTAGTTTCTGTCTCAGGAACAAACCTTTGCGGGATCTGGCAACACATAAGCCAACGTCTGCAAAATAAATTAACTTTCGCGAAGCAAAATATTAGGGCTGCGAAATTTGTTTCATCGGCCGGATCGTGATGTGCGCATGCGCGATAGTCACATCGCAGGATGTGCGATGTTAAACGCTACACCTTTTACGCTGCTAGAGGCCAACCCTTCCCCTTTAAGTCGGGTAGCCATGTGGGCAGCGTGGTCATGTGACGTGGTCAGGCTGTCCGTGTGTTTGAATGCCTCATCACACGTGTTGCTAAACATGTAAAGTTGGTCCTGAGGCGGAGATAGAGAGTCACTGACATATCGAGGGTCCATTCTCTGAGGAGCAGGAATATGATCAGTAAATTCTAATCAGTCTGTTTTAAATTTCATGAGAGTATCGTGTATTTTGCTCTGAATCTAAAGACTTCATTAATCTAATAAATGAGCAATAATCATATTTGCAACCATAATAAAGTAAATTAACACAGCGTTAACGAGCCCGATAACCAAGAAAAATAAATCCATAATGAGGTGAAATATGATATAAAAAATACATTAAAGCAACATAAATTAACAAACACAGTGAAACGTGTGTGTGTGTGTGTGTGTGTGTGTGTGTGTGTGTGTGTGTGTGTGTGTGTGTGTGTGTGCACATCCACTGCTGCCCCCTCACTGTGTAATGTCCCAGAATTCCTAGCGGCAGCAGCAGTCGATGATGGTGATATTAGGGAGAAACTGTTTCAGGGGGACTTCATTGCCGTCTTCCATATTTTTCCGTAATAGAAAGTAACTACCGTCATTATTTTTTCATCACAGCCCTCCCACAACTGTCTTCCACATCGAGGAGCATCTCTTCCCTTTCAGCTCCATCCCTCGCTCTCCCTCGCCGCTTCCTTCATCACACACACACAGTCAATTAAAGAGCACGAGATAAAATGTAAGGAAAGGAAGGAGAAGAAATAAGAGGCTGCGGCGGCTCGCCGGGGGCCCGGCGATGGCTTCTGAGGCTCCTTACTGCTCTACTCGGGGCTGACATGTTAGATCTGGTGATGATAATGGGAAAAAAGGACCAAAAACAGGAGAGAAAGGGAAAGCGTGCTGAGGTTGAAGTGGAAGAGTCTCCTGGCAGCAGTCGGCCTTGCAGCGTTTGAAGCTCGGGGACGATTATTTTGTGTGTGAGGCCGGCTGGAACGGACACATCCTTCTTTTGTTGTTCTGTCTATTTTGGGCATTTCTGCCTTTATTAGAGAGGACAGCTGAGATATGAAAGGGGAGAGAGATGGGGGGGGGGGGGGGGAGAAACCATCACAGGTCGGACTCAAACCCTGGACCTTCTGCGTCGAGGCATAAACCTCTGCACGTGTGCGCCCGCACTACCAACTGAGCTAACCGACCACCGGACACAACATTCTTTTTTTTTTTTTTTTTTCAGGAATGAGCTGTAGCTGGATTTTCATTCGCTGCTGGTCGTCAAGCGGCAACCGTCACATGAACGTGTGACTGCGATCGCTGCAGGTGAGTATTCATGTTTTATCACCTCCGTACACACGGACCGTGATGTGAACTCAATCTCTCCATCAACTTACCTGGATAAATAAAGGTTAGCTAGCTAGCGGGCAGTCAGTCTAGCTAGCAGGCAGTCAGCCTAGCTGGCGGGCAGTCAGCCAGGCTAGCGGGCAGCCAGGCTAGCGGAAAGCCAGGCTAGCGGGTGGTCAACCAGGCTAGCGGGCGGTCAGCCAGGCTAGCGGCTGGTCAGCCAGGCTAGCGGGCGGGCAGCCAGGCTAGCGGTTGGTCAGCCAGGCTAGCGGGCGGGCAGCCAGGCTAGCGGTTGGTCAGCCAGGCTAGCGGGCGGGCAGCCAGCCTAGCGGGTGGTCAACCAGGCTAGCGGTGGACTGCTTCAAGTAAACTTTACTTTATATTGTTATGCTTCCATCTCAATAACTGCTTTTTTATATTACCAACCGAATGCCGACAAAAGACCTCAAGAATTCAAGGCTGTGGCTCTTAAAGGTAGAAAACTCTCTATGAATGCATTTTTATTTTTTTGTTGATGTGTTTTTCATGGTCACAGATGTCTATGTTCTGCTCAGAATGATTCAATTTTAACAAAAATTTAAATGCATTATTGCTGAAGACAGAAAAGCTTCTCTGCTCCTCTACTTCACTTGAATATCAGCAGCTGGCAGAAGTCTGTGAAAATGAATCCTTCACATACAAAGTCACTGTTGTGTGTAAGAAGCACTGAGCACCAGTGTGTTCCCACCTGCATGTCGTCACGTATCGTTGACATTGTTGTTGGTGTTTCTTTAACGTTTTGTCGCCTTCTTACTGATATTTTTGCTGCTTTTTAAACCGTTTTTGTCGCTTTATTCAACGTTTTTTATCATATTTTTTTGCTCTTTTGCTGTGACTAAAGACTCAGTGACATTATGACATGAGTTATGATCATGAGTGTCTTCAGATGTGAGACGGCGACAGTCTTTAGTCTTTCCCCTGACCTGTGACGTTGTGGTTTTACCTTCAGAAACGGGTCGAGCTCCCCGAGAAGTGAAGGTCCGTTGGTGTCACGTAATCCCGCTCACAGATGAGAGCGTCCGCCGCCGCCGTCGGCCTATTTTCAGCTCGTTGCTCGTCGTGATTGCCTCTGAAAGATCAATCAGCGCTCGCTGCACAGCTCTGCTTTCTCCTCGCCGACACGCATCCCATAAATAAACTCAAATTACTGGATCCGCGGCCCGTTTTTTTTTTTTTTTTTTTTTATGGCATGTCTTCGACCCCCGCGGGAACACCAGGAGAAAAAACATGGTCAGTTTTTCATAATCGCTCTATTTGACCGAGCTCGCACCATTTTCTCAGATACAAAAGGCTGTGATTGGGTGCCGCCAAACACCGCCGTCCATTTCCAAGACAAATACTCAGGTTTTCTTCATATTTCTGGGGTAATGGAGAGGCAACACAAAGCATTAGCTGCTGCTCACAGTCGGTACACAAACATATTAAAGCTCCAGCCTTTTCTTTTTACCTCTTTCACATATCCACTTTGTCCCAAACCACACACATATTACACGTATCAGAAAGCCATTTCAAACATTTAGCTGCTGTAGACCGCTGTGCTTTGTGCCATTAAGTTCAGTCAGCAACCCTGAAAGTGGAAAATAAAGCTTTCAAACCGAGGAAGTCAACACCTGTACACATACAGTGCAAACAGCGTCTGCTTGATCCAAGACCTTCGTGGAATACAGCTGTTAAACAACTGCACCGCAGGCTACCTTTTCTGTTCGGGTGAATCCAGATGAGTCAAATACTGGGTCTCTGCAGCGTCTTAAATTCACTTTAAGTGTTATGTATTATAAGAATGTTATGTTCTAGGTCTGAAATCATTTTTTTAATTTTCCTACGTCCATGCAACTCTACCTCTAATGCTCTTTTTATGGAAGATGTGTGGAACATAGAGCTGTAGGAACATAGAGCTGTGGGAACATAGAGCTGTAGGAACATAGAGCTGTGGGAACATAGAGCTGTGGGAACATAGAGCTGTGGGAACATAGGGCTGTGGGAACATAGGGCTGTGGGAACATAGAGCTGTGGGAACATAGGGCTGTGGGAACATAGAGCTGTGGGAACATAGAGCTGATGAGAAGCTGGTGATTAACTGTATCGAAGGCCTTTCTCAAGTCCAGAAAGGCCGACCCTACCACACCTCCACCATCAAAACTGGATCTGATGTCTTCTAGTAGGTAGCAGCACGCAGACTCTGTGGAGTATCCTTTCCTGAACCCAAACTGGCAGGGATGTAATGCATCAATGCCGTCGAGATGCTCCACTAGCTGCACTGCCACCACCTTCTCAAAGATCTTGGAGATGGCTGGTAGGATACTAATAGGTCCATAATTTGACACACAGAGCTTGTCTCCTGACTTGAAAATCGGCTTGACTGCTGCCTTCTTCAACAACAATGGAAAATAGTTTTCATTTATATTGATTCTCAGCTATTGTTAGTGCAGGAGTTAGAGTAAGTTTGTGTTCTTTTAAAATTAATGTATCAAGTCCGATTATATCCTTTGTTTTACTATTTTTTAAATTTGCTATTATTTTGGAAATTTTGTCTTCATCTATATTCTGCAACCTACAATAAGACGCATCGCCATCCCCATGATCATCTCGGCAGCAGTTCACTTCCAGAATAGTCTCTGCCAGATCTAATGTAGATTCCAAGAGATAATGATTGTAGTGTTTAGCCAGAATAGAGCCCTCATTTTGAACTATTCCATTAATTTTGAGCTGTAAATGCTCCTGATATATTTTTCCTTCCCATTAGTTCGTCCATGCTCCTCCACAGATTTTTCCAATTACCTTTTGGCTCTTTGATTAAGTTTAGAAAAAAGAAATAGCTTTTGCTTTTCGAAGCAGCATGGTAACTTTATTTCTCAGAGATTTATGAATGTAGTAATCAGTGGTTAATTTAGTTTTAAGAGAAACCTTGAGAGCTTTATCTCTCTGTTTCATTGTGTCCCAAAGGGATTAATTAAACCACGGGAGCCTCTTTTCATTTGATTTTCTATGTTTGAACTGTGTATATTTATCAATTTTATTCTTTATAGCAGTTATAATATTGTTGCATGTATGTGCACAGCTTTCTCAATTTTAGAGGCCCGATCAATTTCATTTAAATCATTTTTAAGGAGCTCTTGATTTCTTTTAGGAATATGAGAAATGTTGCATTGTTTGTTTGATTGTTCTTTGTTTATGTATCTTGATTTATTTAATTTCCTGGCTATTAGAACAAACTTATGATCAGACAGTCCGGTTATTAAGTTGTATGTGTTAATTACCCTGTCTGGTTTATTGGTGAATATTAAATCAATCAAAGTTTGAGACGTTTTTGTTATTCTAGTAGGCTTTTTAATCAGTTGTCATTTGTATTGAGTTTGCAATGTCCTTTAGGTGTTTCCTCTTGCCTTTATCAAGCCAATTAATGTTGAAGTCGCCCATGAGCAATATTTCCTTATGTGTCCTACCTACTGTAGCAGCAAAACCCCAAGTGGAGATCATAGAGCTGTGGGAACATAGAGCTGTGGGAACATAGAGCTGTGGGAACATAGAGCTGTGGGAACATAGGGCTGTGGGAACATAGAGCTGTGGGAACATAGAGCTGTGGGAACATAGGGCTGTGGGAACATAGAGCTGTGGGAACATAGGGCTGAGGGAACATAGGGCTGTGGGAACATAGAGCTGTAGGAACATAGAGCTGTAGGAACATAGGGCTGTGGGAACATAGAGCTGTAGGAACATAGGGCTGTGGGAACATAGAGCTGTGGGAACATAGGGCTGTGGGAACATAGAGCTGTTGGAACATAGGGCTGTGGGAACATAGGGCTGTAGGAACATAGAGCTGTAGGAACATAGGGCTGTGGGAACATAGAGCTGTAGGAACATAGGGCTGTGTGAACATAGAGCTGTAGGAACATAGGGCTGTGTGAACATAGAGCTGTAGGAACATAGGGCTGTGGGAACATAGAGCTGTGGGAACATAGAGCTGTAGGAACATAGAGCTGTAGGAACATAGGGCTGTGTGAACATAGGGCTGTGGGAACATAGAGCTGTAGGAACATAGGGCTGTAGGAACATAGGGCTGTGGGAACATAGAGCTGTAGGAACATAGGGCTGTGTGAACATAGAGCTGTGTGAACATAGGGCTGTGGGAACATAGAGCTGTAGGAACATAGAGCTGTAGGAACATAGGGCTGTGGGAACATAGAGCTGTAGGAACATAGGGCTGTGTGAACATAGAGCTGTAGGAACATAGGGCTGTGGGAACATAGGGCTGTGGGAACATAGAGCTGTGGGAACATAGAGCTGTAGGAACATAGAGCTGTAGGAACATAGGGCTGTGTGAACATAGGGCTGTGTGAACATAGGGCTGTGTGAACATAGGGCTGTGTGAACATAGGGCTGTGGGAACATAGAGCTGTAGGAACATAGAGCTGTAGGAACATAGGGCTGTGGGAACATAGAGCTGTAGGAACATAGGGCTGTGTGAACATAGAGCTGTAGGAACATAGGGCTGTGGGAACATAGGGCTGTGGGAACATAGAGCTGTGGGAACATAGAGCTGTAGGAACATAGAGCTGTAGGAACATAGGGCTGTGTGAACATAGGGCTGTGGGAACATAGGGCTGTGGGAACATAGAGCTGTGGGAACAGAGCTGTGGGAACAGAGCTGTGGGAACATAGGGCTGTGGGAACATAGAGCTGTAGGAACATAGAGCTGTAGGAACATAGGGCTGTAGGAACATAGGGCTGTGGGAACATAGGGCTGTGGGAACATAGGGCTGTGGGAACATAGAGCTGTAGGAACATAGGGCTGTGGGAACATAGAGCTGTGGGAACATAGGGCTGTGGGAACATAGGGCTGGGGGAACATAGAGCTGTGGGAACAGAGCTGTGGGAACAGAGCTGTGGGAACATTGGGCTGTGGGAACAGAGCTGGGAACATAGAGCTGTGGGAACATAGAGCTGTGGGAACATAGGGCTGTGGGAACATAGGGCTGTGGGAACATAGAGCTGTGGGAACATAGAGCTGTGGGAACATAGAGATGTAGGAACATAGAGCTGTGGGAACATAGGGCTGTGGCAACATAGGGTTGTGGGAACATAGGGTTGTGGGAACATAGAGCTGTGGGAACATAGAGCTGTGGGAACATAGAGATGTAGGAACATAGAGCTGTGGGAACATAGGGTTGTGGGAACATAGAGCTGTGTGAACATAGAGCTGTGGGAACATAGAGATGTAGGAACATAGGGCTGTGGGAACATAGAGCTGTGGGAACATTGGGCTGTAGGAACATAGGGCTGTGGGAACATAGGGTTGTGGGAACATATGCACGCTCCCCTTTAGTAGTCCAAATATAATTTTGCTGTATTACGACTACAAATGAGACCAACATGCAACTTATATTCATCATTAAAGTCATCAATCAGCCTTCGTGTGATTGGTGCGAGTCTCTTCCAGATTGCACCACAGACTTAAAACTGATTTTATTCTTCAGCTTTGGCGGAGTGTAATTTAAACTGAATGTAGGGCTCAGATGATGTTGTGATAAAGGTGTTAAATGTCATTCATAATGGTCTTCGAAAGGTCTGAAATTTAACTTGGTGAAACCTGCAGAAACTCTGAAATAGTAAGTTCTCTCAATTTAGGAATCTGTGCCTTCTGGTTTCTGATTTCATTCCCTCATATTAATAATGTGTGTGCTCAAATTATTTGCCAGCGCCACAGTCAGAAAAGGTTATTTAACAGCCTGAAATACATTCATGGGTCTCCGTCAAGGTTAAAAACATTAGAGAAATCCATAGAGTGAGTGTGAGTTGGAAGATACATCAAATTAATGTGTTTTTTATCACTTCGTAAAACAGAAAATACTGTCAACAGCCATACACAAATAATAAATGTGTGTGGGAATAAAATGTGTAAATCAGCCTATGAATGATACATGAACTTTTAAGAAAACCTTCAGAATAAAGATAGGTAAGAAACTGCAAAGTTTGTGTATGTAAGTGCTGCTGACGGGGAGATTTCTGGCTCAGTCGGAGAAAAACACATTTTGAAGAAATGGCCTTTCAAGATATGGATTGTAAAATGTAGACATTTTGAGGGCAGATGAATAGGGTCAACATTAACACTACCAGATATCACCATGAAACTTCCCCAGCTGATCACTGACATTTAGACAATTCATTTGTATTACAAGTTTTTTTTTTTAAATGTAATGTTTAAATATGCACGTAGCAGCCCTTGGATCCAAAAAGAGAGAGAGAGTCTCGACTGATGCGTGAGGAGTCTTTTATTCAGTTTGCCAGACCAGCATGACGTTCAACATCCGTTGCATCCATCACGTTATGTTGTGTATATGTTATTAGGTTGTGTATGTGTTAATAGGTTGTGTATATGTTATTAGGTTGTGCATGTGTTAATAGGTTGTGTATATGTTAATAGGTATTAGGTTGTGTATATGTTAATAGGTTGTGTATATGTTAATAGGTTGTGTACATGTTATTAGGTTGTGTACATGTTATTAGGTTGTGTATATGGATGTGTCTACAGTCAAAATATTATTTTATGATTTGAAAAAACAAACAATTGTGCCAGTGAAAATGGGCCTTTACTTCACCGTACTGTCTAATTTTGTGTGTGAATTTCTCCCGTCTAGCGTTGAGATCATATATCAACAATCAACTCTCTCTCGCCACGCAGTTCAAAGTACGTATTACAGCTACGGCAGCCTTCACGCTTCAAAAAGCCGGTCTCTCGCTCTCTGGAGCGTCTGCCCCAGTTCATGTATGAATATGGAGCGTCTACCCCAGTTCATGTATGAATATGGAGCGTCTGCACCAGTTCACGTATGAATATGGAGCGTCTACACCAGTTCATGTATGAATATGGAGCGTCTACACCAGTTCATGTATGAATATGGAGCGTCTACCCCAGTTCATGTATGAATATGGAGCGTCTGCACCAGTTCACGTATGAATATGGAGCGTCTACACCAGTTCATGTATGAATATGGAGCGTCTACACCAGTTCATGTATGAATATGGAGCGTCTACACCAGTTCATGTATGAATATGGAGCGTCTCCACCAGTTCACGTATGAATATGGAGCGTCTACCCCAGTACACGTATGAATATGGAGCGTCTACACCAGTTCATGCAAACGCAAATGTAACATTTCAAGCCAATAGGAATACTTGGAATTAATGGTGGTGGTAAATATTCATGAAGAAGGACACGTTGGTGAACAGGCAACGCAGATTTTGATAATGAACGACTACACCACGTTACACACTGGGGCTTTAAACAATTATTCCCCTCCTGCAATCATCATGCAACACCAGCAATATTAGAGCAATAAAAGCTCTTATTTTGAACTACAGGTTGAGATTTTAAACGGCGTTAACGGCGTTCCCGTCTGTGTTCATCATCACTAATAGACTCTGTCAGCCTCTCCGTCTTCATCTGCCTCACGTATCCCATCAGCTCTGACTTCTCACTCTCCTCTTTAACCTACATAAGAAAATTAAAATCCTATAATTATCTTCAATTAACAGAAAGAGGGACATGCAGTGATTAAGGAAATCAAGTTCAGGGACTATTTTCATTATCTCCCCCCCTCCCCCTCCAACACACCCCACCACCAACCCCCCCAACCTCCCCCTTTCTTTAACGTTCACCTTTAAGCTCGCTGCACTCATTTTAATTAAGTTTTTTCCTCTTTTGTTCCTGAGCTACGTGGAGAGAAGGCGTCCATCAGCATTCCTGCGCTAGGAAGGTGGTCTGGATCAACAAAAGCACGCCCGCCGTTCTCCAAATACCTTCGTCGCTTTCGGGAAACATCGACAACCTTCAAACTAGCGAGCTACACGCTGAAAATGGCTTTTGAACATTTGGATGGTGCAACAAGGCCGGCCTGCTCGGTTCTTTCAGGGAATGATTGTAGAGATTTATAAAGAATATGTCGAGGTCATTTCCTCTCTAACTGGGACGTTTTATAAAGAATATGTTGAGGTCATTTCCTCTCTAACTGGGACGTTTTATAAAGAATATGTCGAGGTCATTTCCTCTCTAACTGGGACGTTTTATAAAGAATATGTCGAGGTCATTTCCTCTCTAACTGGGACGTTTTATAAAGAATATGTCGAGGTCATTTCCTCTCTAACTGGGACGTTTTATAAAGAATATGTTGAGGTCATTTCCTCTCTAACTGGGACGTTTTATAAAGAATATGTCGAGGTCATTTCCTCTCTAACTGGGACGTTTTATAAAGAATATGTCGAGGTCATTTCCTCTCTAACTGGGACGTTTTATAAAGAATATGTCGAGGTCATTTCCTCTCTAACTGGGACGTTTTATTAAGAATATGTCGAGGTCATTTCCTCTCTAACTGGGACGTTTTGGGACTGATTGGTGGGATTGTTGTGGATGAAGTTCACACGGAGATACACTGGTAAGAGCCAATGAGGTTTAACCATGTATCGGCTGATTTAAATATCTCATGTTACTGTGTTGTGTCAACAGTTAACTTCATGCAATATTGGAAGTGGCGTTTTGTTTTGCGGGGTGCAAATGTTCCACCAGAACCAGTTCCTTCTGGGCGGCCTCGAGCTCACCTGGTAGAGCACGTGCCTATAGGCCCAGTCCTCGCCAGCGGCCCGACTCGAGGCCCTTTGCTGCATGTCACCCCCCCCCCCCCTCTCTCTCTTCCATTTCCTGTCTCTCTTCAGCTGTTCTAAATAAAGGAAGAAAAAAAACATTGTTAAAAGAAAAACAAGCTCCTTCTAAAATCGTCTCCGTCCGGAGCTCAGCGCCGCCCGAGACGACTGTGATTGGTTCAAAGAAATGTAAACAACCCAGAGCGTTTTTTTTTCTCCTCTCCCAGAATGCATCTGTGGTGTAGCCAGACCTTCCTCCACAGCGCTGTGGAGATAGGTCTGGCATTGCGAGACTAGGCCGCAGGTAAACAGCATTGGGATAAGATGTACGGACAAAAGATGAGTTGCTATGGGAGCAGGAGATTTCATATACACTATAACAACGTGACATCATGACTTCACGTAAACATACATGCCCACTTTCTTAAGCCAAGTGGCGTGTTATCTGCACGCATTTTGAGCTATCCGCGTGCAGGTCTACGCCGTATACAGCGGACCTAAACATACACGCCACTTGGTGTGTTATCGCGAGAAGAAAACTACGGTTGGAAGGAAAACGTGGTAGGAAATGTGACACGTGGGACCCGACCCCCGTATCCTGGGTGAAAGTCCCGTGTTATTTGACCCATCCACCCCCCTGACCAACCTCCCTACACTGATTTTCACCCTTTCATACTACTCGCTACGGCGTCAATTCACACAAAATCACAATGTAAGTCAATGGAGGCCAAACGGCTTCTCTGCAGCTCAGTTTTCGGGGCAGAGTGACTTTTGAAAGTGGAGAAAGGTTGAGCCTTGAGTTCTAATATGTTTTGTATTTGTGCAAAATAGTTTTTTATTGTTCACTGAAATAATATGAAAGAGTCAGAGTTTCAGGGTCCTGGCTGAAAACCTTCTTCCGTTATTGAAAAATGTAATTTGCAGACGCTGTTACTCCAGGTTTCTGTCTGCGACGCGCTGCTCTTACCGTGTCAGAGGGGCCGAGTCGAGGATTTTAATTTCAGAGCAGAGAAAGCGAGCAGTTGTTGTTTTTGTGCATAAACTGACGCCGGCGTTGCCGTGGCTTCTTCCTGACTTGATGCACAGCAGAAAGTAAAGAGGAAGGAGCTGCTGTCAATAATCTGACTGATGGTACAGTGCGAGGAAACTGCGAGCCGTTATTTGTCTGTCAGCCAAGGAAATCACAGTCAGAACCAGTTTTTGTGCCAAGTACGTGCACATATACGTGCACATACAGAGGATTAATCTGGGAGACATGCTCACCATGGAATAATACACGAGCGAAAAACAACAGCTGGCAAACAATTATGCATCTGTCTGCATAAACCTGAAGGCTTCTAAAATACAGGATATTGTGGAAATGGACAGATTCACTTCTGCAGGACTGGAGGACTTTTTGGAAATTAAGGTTTCATGAAGAAGAAAAAGTAGTTGACCTTCAAACCAGCAGAAACACAAACGCATATCTTCGCTCTGGTTATGTGCTTAACCCTCCCGTTGGCCTTTCAAAAAGTTTCTCTATCACAAATTAGAGTTTCATGCAACCGAATTGTCAAAAGATAATAAATGTGGAAGGTTCCCTACAACTCCGTTCACAAGTAAACTAAAATAAAAGTGGGACTCAGTGGTGAG
This sequence comes from Gymnocephalus cernua, assembly GCA_023631565.1. Classification (NCBI taxonomy): domain Eukaryota; kingdom Metazoa; phylum Chordata; class Actinopteri; order Perciformes; family Percidae; genus Gymnocephalus; species Gymnocephalus cernua. The sequence goes on along the minus strand of JALJEH010000091.1, from coordinate 10,171 downwards.
TAAACCGGAGGACAGAGTAGAACACTTTGTAATTCATTAACTTTATCGTTATCAGGCAAATAAAACACAGATACAGATCATCTGCAAACTGCTCAAAAAACGGCCGATAGTCATTTTTAGGATATCATATAAATTGTCTACTACACGTTTTTTTTAAACGATATCATATAA
>JALJEH010000091.1:5000-7500 GCA_023631565.1 Gymnocephalus cernua | reverse complement strand
CGTTGGTTGTCGAAAGGTTTTTGTTTTAGCAAGATGTATGTAAAATAAATGGCTAAAACTCTAAATAATAATAATAATAATAATAATAATAATAATAATAATAATAATAATAATAATAAAAATTATTGGGCAGTACATCATGCTTCAGCTATCAAACAATGACCCGTGCAAAAACTCAATGAGAAAGAAATCCAGCTGGCAAACAACCAAACGGCTACGGCGCCTCCATCTGGACCAGCGTTTGGACAAAAGGCATTAATCCGGGTCCCAGACGTCTCCCAGTTCCTCGGGGATCCCGAGGCGTTCCCAGTCCAGATGGGATGTCTGATCCCTCCAGTGTGTTCGGAGTCTCCTCCCGGTTGGACGAGTCCAGAAAAAAAACCCTCCTGGGGGAGAAGTTCTGATCAGATGGACCAGACCTCGGCGCCAACTGGGTTCTGGTCCCCTCTGTGCAGCTTTCATGAGTCTGAGCCCTGAAAGCCGTGAAACACCGGCTGCCGTCACTTAGATTTATCATAATATCAATCCATCCATCCATCCATCCATCGTCGTCCGCTTATCCGTGGTCGGGTCGCGGGGGGAGCAGCTCCAGCAGGGGACCCCAAACTTCCCTTTCCCGAGCCACATTAACCAGCTCTGACTGGGGGATCCCGAGGCGTTCCCAGGCCAGGTTGGAGATGTAATCCCTCCACCTAGTCCTGGGTCTTCCCCGAGGCCTCCTCCCAGCTGGACGTGCCTGGAACACCTCCCTAGGGAGGCGCCCAGGGGGCATCCTTACCAGATGCCCGAACCACCTCAACTGGCTCCTTTCGACGTGAAGGAGCAGCGGCTCTACTCCGAGCTCCTCACGGATGACTGAGCTTCTCACCCTATCTCTAAGGGAGACGCCAGCCACCCTCCTGAGGAAACCCATTTCGGCCGCTTGTACCCTGGATCTCGTTCTTTCGGTCATGACCCAACCTTCATGACCATAGGTGAGGGTAGGAACGAAAACTGACCGGTAGATCGAGAGCTTTGCCTTCCGGCTCAGCTCTCTTTTCGTCACAACGGTGCGATAAACTGAATGTAATACCGCCCACGCTGCGCCGATTCTCCGACCAATCTCCCGCTCCATTGTCCCCTCACTCGCGAACAAGACCCCAAGGTACTTAAACTCCTTCACTTGGGGTAAGGACTCATTCCCTACCTGGAGAAGGCACTCCATCGGTTTCCTGCTGAGAACCATGGCCTCAGATTTAGAGGTGCTGATCCTCATCCCAGCCACTTCACACTCGGCTGCAAACTGATCCAGTGAGTGCTGAAGGTCACAGGCCGATGATGCCATCAGGACCACATCATCTGCAAAGAGCAGCGATGAGATCCCGAGCCCACCGAACTGCAACCCCTCCCTACCACGACTACGCCTCGATATCCTGTCCATAAATACTACGAACAGGATTGGTGACAAAGCGCAACCCTGGCGAAGGCCAACCCTCACCTGAAACGTGTCCGACTTACTGCCGAGAACCCGGACACAGCTCTCGCTTTGGTCATACAGAGATTGGATGGCCCTGAGAAGGGACCCCCTCACCCCATACTCCCGCAGCACCTCCCACAAAGTCTCCCGGGGGACCCGGTCATATGCCTTCTCCAGATCCACAAAACACATGTAGACTGGATGGGCATACTCCCAGGCTCCCTCCAGGATCCTTGCTAGAGTAAAGAGCTGATCCGTTGTTCCACGACCAGGACGGAATCCGCATTGTTCCTCTTCAACCTGAGGTTCGACTATCGGCCGAACCCTCCTTTCCAGCACCTTGGAGTAGACTTTACCAGGGAGGCTGAGAAGTGTGATACCCCTGTAATTGGTACACACCCTCTGGTCCCCCTTTTTGAAGAGGGGAACCACCACCCCGGTCTGCCACTCCTTTGGCACTGTCCCAGACTTCCACGCAATGTTGAGTAGGCGTGTCAACCAAGACAGCCCCTCCACACCCAGAGCTTTCAACATTTCTGGACGGATCTCATCAATCCCTGGGGCTTTGCCACTGTGGAGTTGTTTGACTACCTCAGTGACCTCCACCAGGGAAATTGACGACAATCCCCCGTCATCCTCCAGCTCTGCCTCTAACAAAGAGGGCGCATCAGCTGGATTTAGGAGTTCCTCAAAGTGCTCCTTCCACCGCCCTATTACCTCCTCAGTTGAGGTCAACAACGTCCCATCTTTACTGTACACAGCTTGGATGGTTCCCCGCTTCCCCCTTCTGAGGTGGCGGACGGTTTTCCAGAAGCGCCTTGGTGCCGACCGAAAGTCCTTCTCCATGTCTTCTCCGAACTTCTCCCACACCCGCTGCTTTGCCTCTTTCACGGCAGAGGCTGCAGTCCTTCGGGCCCTTCGGTACCTTGCAACTGCCTCCGGAGTCCTCTGGGATAACATATCCCGGAAAGACTCCTTCTTCAGTCGGACGGCTTCCCTGACCACCGGTGTCCACCACGGTGTTCGAGGGTTACCGCCCCTTGA
>JALJEH010000090.1:30000-32312 GCA_023631565.1 Gymnocephalus cernua | reverse complement strand
AAGCAGGCCTCCTGATGGTGATGCTGGAGCCACTCATTTACCTAATCGTTAGCAGTTGTCTGGGAGGCGAGGAGGCGAGGAGGCTCGGAGGCTCGGAGGCTCGGAGGCCCGGGCCTGGTCCCACTGACTGGCACGGCCTAGTTAAAGGAAAGGGAGGGAGGAGTAAGGGCAAGGAGAAAGGGAGGGAGGGAGGGAGGAGTAAGGGCAAGTAGAAAGGGAGGGAAGGAGGGAGGAGTAAGGGCAAGGAGAAAGGGAGGGAGGGAGGGAGGAGTAAGGGCAAGGAGAAAGGGAGGGAGGGAGGAGTAAGGACAAGGAGAAAGGGAGGGAGAGAGGGAGGACAAGGAGAATGGGAGCGAGGAGAGGAAATGAATTTGGAGCGAGGAGATAGAACAGGTAAAAGAGAAATAAGAGTGGAGATGTAATTAGGACTTCCTCGGTTGGTTTACTCACCCATTAGTGACCAAAATGGCCGCCCTGCAGTGACCTGGAGAGCCGTGGGGGGAGGAGAAGGCCTCACAGCACTTCACTTAAGAAGTTAAACAAATAAAAGTCCTGCATTCTTTTAATCGCTGTAACACAAAAACATCTCTGAGTGTGTTTGGCGATATGTAGCAGCCTTTATGCACCAGTTGATATATATATGGTGATATATGGTGATATATGGTGATATATGGTGCAGCCCTACTAGTAGTAGTAAGTAAGAAGTAAGTGCAATATTTGTCATATACATCACCACCTACCAAGAGCCTGGGTCTGTCCCAGGGTTCTTCCTAAAAGGGAGTTTTTCCTCGCCACTGTTGCACTAGTGCTCTTGGGGGGATTTGTTGGGTCTTTGTAAATTATAGAGTGTGGTCTAGACCTACTCTATCTGTAAAGTGTCCTGAGATAACTCCTGTTATGATTTGATACTATAAATAAAACTGAATTGAATTGAATATTTGTGTATGTAGTAGAGCAGAAGTACTAAAGGGATACTTCACCATTAAGCTTTATAACACAGTAGTATTTTGTACTGACCGTGCGTCCCCCGAGACCAGAGAGCGCTGGATTGTGAAACCTCTGATGATGCAAAACTCGTGTCCCGGCGGCCGTTGTTGTCACCGTCTACTGCGTGTGGCGTTTCCCCAGAGCAGCCTAGCTGCAGCCCAGTGTCGTGGCAGTTCTTGAAGTCGTGTATCTGTACACGAAAGAAATAATAGATCAAAATAACGTGACAATTTCACGAACTGCCGCGAGACCGGGTTGAAAATCGTCATTTTGCGTCATCGAAAACTATTATATATACTGATACTGATACAAGCTTAATGCTAATCAGTGGAGTGTCCCTTTAGTCACTCCCTCCAGAAAAACGTGATTATGAGATCTCATAATTCAACGCATAATCAGCCAAAGTCTGCATATTTATTCGGGGGGCCGCATTTTTTCAAATACGCCGCACTTTTGCCGCATAAATTGCCGATTTCCGCGCAAAATATGCGATGTTTTCATGATTTCATAATCCCCGCATTTTCGTTGCAAAAAAGTCACATATATCTCAGCAGAAAGATGAAAAATGTTGCGTCAACTTCACACAAGAGCAGCCATTTTCCCCTGTTGCCATGGAAACGTTATGAAGTGATGTCATTTCTCCTAGTGAGAACACGGTGTTGGGGGGGGGATCACTTTGTTTTCTCTCTAAACAGCAGTTTTTGAAAGTTCCTGCAATTTCATCGCATAAAATTGCATAAATATCCCGCATATTCCATCACATTTTTTAAGAAAACGTGCCGCATAATCAAGGATTTTTGCCGCAACAGTCACATAAAAACTCTGGTTAAGTAGCACTAAATGGGCCTTTGAGTAAACGTACTTTCCACCAGTGCTGGCGATGTGATGGCTGTATGTTGGCACATAATGAGGCCAGGACACATTTGGCAAATAATACAAAACACATCAGTCCTCCTGTTTCTCTTTCGTCACTGCTCATTTATTTCAGCCGTTCATATCCAGTGTCACGTGTGGCGGCGATCCAGCAGTCAGATCACAACACGTCACTCCAGCCCATGATATCATCTGGCGGGGCGGCTGCTAACAAGGCCGCTGTGTGACACGATGACTCACTCACATGCTGCTAAAGAGTTAAGAAAAGAAGGAAAATAGGGGGGGGGGGGCGTTGTGCCAAATATGCAGCCGTGGAAGCTTGTTACTTCTCACTGGTACGCCCTGGTTGGGTGTGTGTGTGTGTGTGTGTGTGTGTGTGTGTGTGTGTGTGTGTGAATGTGAGTGTGTGTGTGTGCTTGTGTGTGTGTGTGTGTGTCTGTTTGTGTGTGTGT
>JALJEH010000090.1:20000-25000 GCA_023631565.1 Gymnocephalus cernua | reverse complement strand
TTTTACTAGGTATGGGTACAAAAAGAATTGAATACAGGTATTGTTTGTCGATACTACTTGGTGCTGGTTTTTTCAGTCGGTACCTTAAAGTCCAGTACCAATTCCCAGCCCTACGAGCTAGTCTGTGGCCCATGGGCGTGCTGGTCTTACAGGGAGGTGTGTTCAGGTGCATTCTGGGCGTGCTGGTCTTACAGGGAGGTGTGTTCAGGTGCATTCTGGGCGTGCTGGTCTTACAGGGAGGTGTGTTCAGGTGCATTCTGGGCATGCTGGTCTTACAGGGAGGTGTGTTCAGGTGCATTCTGGGCGTATTGCTATCTTGAGGCAGCGGGAAGTGATGGCACCATTGACCAACAAAAACCTGGTCTAAAGTCAGTAACGCAGCATTTCATTGTTATTTTAACAGCACATTAGTAAAATGCTCCGAGGCTCGTGCACAGCACGTGCACACTATGCTTGTTACACACACAGGGACGCACAGCAGCACACACACATGCAGAAGATTACTAATAAACATATTAGGGTGTAAATCCTCCATCATAACAGCAATGCTCCAAGGTCCAAACGCGCCTGGCTTTTAAAGGGAATGGGAGATGATCTCTGATTGGTTGATTGCATGTTACGCCCAAAACACACCTCTGATTAATGAAGACACTAAGAACAACCCTTTAGGACCAGGCGCCCGGCACACGGACACTTTTTACCGCCGTCAAACTAGCAAAAGTGGATTTGGACACGCCCTAAACACACCTGCACCAGGCGCTTCACGCCGTGTGCTTACATCATTAGAATAGGGCCCCCTAGGCATTGACAGACCTTCCTCCACAGCGCTGCGGAGGAGGTCCACACAGCATTCCTGGATGGGAGAAAAAGGTTTTTAACTTACTATAGTGGCTATTCTGTTTAAAAAATACAGCCACTGCCCCAGCAATAGAAGATGTTCCTTTGTTGTTGATCCAGGCATGCGGCCGGTGTTTGAAATGAATAGGTTACTTAAACACAAATATCCTGCCTATAGAAATACATCCTCATGTTCCTACCACAGCGTTGTAGGCTAATGGTGCATGTGTGTGAATCAGGGAAAATAAACAATACTAGTTTCTTAAATGATATCAAATAAGATGAAACTGGATGACTAGTGGTTAAAAAAAAATGTCCTCACATTTTTTCCTCATGTTTTTTTGTCACATTTCTTTTTCTCAAGTTTTTTATTCCTCACAGCTCTGCGGAGGAGGGTCTGTCTAGTCCACACAGGATTCCTGGATGGGAGGAAAACCTGCTCTGGTTTATCTGCATTTCTTTACACCAATCACAATCATCTTGGGCGGGGCTAAGCTCCGGACGGAGCCACGGTGCCTCTGCTAAATAGCCTCAGGAAGGAACTTGTTTTGGTGGAACATGTGTACGTTCAAAAGAGGAAAAGAGGAACATCTGAAGGATCTTCCGGCGGCACCGGTGCAATCCCATACATGCATCGTATCCATAGACTGCTGCTCATCAGATATTCATCACTGCCTCAGTCTGGCAGTTGTTCCAGTTTCTCTGTCAGGAAGCATCAGTGCAGGGCAACGTGGGGGCCGGCCTTCAGCCCCCCCGCCGGGGGGCTCTGACCTACACACACCTGGCTTCCTCTGCTCACCCGGAGCAGCAGACCTCCAGCGGACCACCATCACAGCCTGAGGGAGGCCGAGCTGTCCCCGGGGGGGCTGAAGGCTGATCTAAAGACCCCTGATGTTCCTCTGTCTGAACCGGTCAATCAGATCTGTTCACGGCTGCGTGACGCCGTCCACGGATGACGCAGTCGCACCGAGATCATCAGCAGTGGTACAGCTGTTCTTTAGCCTGGTCCTACCAGACTCTGGTCCAGCCTGGTCCAGACTAGCCTGGTCCCACGAGACTCTGGTCCAGAGTAGCCTGGTCCTACCAGACTCTGGTCCAGCCTGGTCCAGACTAGCCTGGTCCCACGAGACTCTGGTCCAGACTAGCCTGGTCCTATCAGACTCTGGTCCAGACTAGCCTGGTCCTACCAGACTCTGGTCCAGAGTAGCCTGGTCCTACCAGACTCTGGTCCAGACTAGCCTGGTCCCACGAGACTCTGGTCCAGAGTAGCCTGGTCCTACCAGACTCTGGTCCAGCCTGGTCCAGACTAGCCTGGTCCCACGAGACTCTGGTCCAGAGTAGCCTGGTCCTACCAGACTCTGGTCCAGCCTGGTCCAGACTAGCCTGGTCCCACGAGACTCTGGTCCAGAGTAGCCTGGTCCTACCAGACTCTGGTCGGTCCAGACTAGCCTGGTCCCACGAGACTCTGGTCCAGAGTAGCCTGGTCCTACCAGACTCTGGTCCAGCCTGGTCCAGACTAGCCTGGTCCTACGAGACTCTGGTCCAGAGTAGCCTGGTCCTACCAGACTCTGGTCCAGCCTGGTCCAGACTAGCCTGGTCCCACGAGACTCTGGTCCAGACTAGCCTGGTCCTATCAGACTCTGGTCCAGACTAGCCTGGTCCTACCAGACTCTGGTCCAGAGTAGCCTGGTCCTACCAGACTCTGGTCGGTCCAGACTAGCCTGGTCCCACGAGACTCTGGTCCAGAGTAGCCTGGTCCTACCAGACTCTGGTCCAGCCTGGTCCAGACTAGCCTGGTCCTACGAGACTCTGGTCCAGAGTAGCCTGGTCCTACCAGACTCTGGTCCAGCCTGGTCCAGACTAGCCTGGTCCCACGAGACTCTGGTCCAGACTAGCCTGGTCCTATCAGACTCTGGTCCAGACTAGCCTGGTCCTACCAGACTCTGGTCCAGAGTAGCCTGGTCCTACCAGACTCTGGTCCAGACTAGCCTAGTCCTACGAGACTCTGGTCCAGACTAGCCTGGTCCTATCAGACTCTGGTCCAGAGTAGCCTGGTCCTACCAGACTCTGGTTCAGAGTAGCCTGGTCCCATGAGACTCTGGTCCAGACTAGCCTGGTCCTACCAGACTCTGGTCCAGACTAGCCTGGTCCTACCAGACTCTGGTCCAGACTAGCCTGGTCCTACCAGACTCTGGTCCAGACTAGCCTGGTCCTACCAGACTCTGAGTCTGGCCACTCTCCATTGACCAGTGTTAACTTCCTTGGAGGCGGGGACTCAGCTGAAGTGTAAATCTATTGGATCTGCCCAGAGCCGCTCTGGATCTGCCGTAACCGATCGCTAACGTTTGGTCGTGACGTAGCTTAGCATCGCTAGCGTTAGCCGTAGCCGACTCCTTCAAACTGTTCCTGACCCCCGTGGGGAGGAGGACCACGACATCACTGCCACCAACAGAACTCAGCAAAGACTGTTCTTACTCGGGCTTTAACTTCTGGATATTCTGCAGCGCTGCCACAACGGACCGAGTGGCTTCGCTCACAGCTTTCTCCGCCGCCATGACGGGACTACAACTCAAACTAGAGCACGACCTCGACGTCATCGTTCTCAGCCGCTCCCTCTGGTCGCTGATTGGACCGGTCAAGATTGGGCCGCAGAAAACCATAGACAGCATAATTAATGGACAAAGCGACCCCATAGACTCTGAGGTCACTTCCCCGGTGATGGCTGAGCGTTACTGCGCAGCCTCAAACTGAGCTTGATGACGTAGATGTGACGTGAGCAACGTGTCTGAACGTTGTAAGTCTTCTGGTAGCTGTGCCAAGAGAAATCTCAATCATTCCCAATCTATCAGAGACGGAGAGCGTAGGTATATGTAAGGAGATAACATAGGCACAGGCTAGTTATTGATCACTAAAATGATAGTTAACATTAGTAATTAAACTAAACAGCTGATGTAAGTCTAAACTGCCTGCGAGCTTCTCCTGTACTGTACGGTAATTCCTCTACTATGAGACAGTAAGTCTCGTGGTTATGACCCAACCGTTAGCCTATTTTTATAAAAACGTCTGCTACGGAGCCATAACGTGAGGTACAAGGTAACGGAGCCTTTTATACATCGTCGTGTTTCTTTAGAAATAAACAACGGACAAATAAAGTCTTTAAACGCTTCAGATGTAAAGTTATTGGCTGTCAAAGTGACGCCAAAATGAATGGAAGTCAATGGGATGCTAACGGGGGGGTGATGGCTTGTTAGCATCAGAGTCTCCCCATAGGAGGAACGCTTTCTGGACGCTCGCTGACCCCCTTGGAGAAAACCCAGACGACGTACCGAAGGAAAATGAAAATTGAGTGGAAGTACGTAGGAGGCGGAGCCAGGATATCTGTTATTACCTGTTAATGGTGGATTTTCTTTCCCTTGAACTAAATCATCGTCATTAGCAGAACACGGTGGACGGACTGACCGTGTCTGATGTTCCTCTTTCAGGGTCTGTCTGTCATATGAACATGTTTAGGAAACGGAGAACTGTGTGAGAACTGATTTACTAGGACAGGTGGATGTTCTGGTACAGACCCAACGACCACACACAACCGGACAACCTCGGAGACCTCTTCCCTCAGGTGACTCCTTACACTCATATTATCTGTGTGTGTGTGTGTGTGTGTGTGTGTGTGTCTCTGTGCGTGCGTGCGTGCGTGTGTGCGTGCATACGTGCGTGTGTGTGTGTGTATCTGTGTATATTTCTGTGCGTGCGTGTGTGCGTGTGTGTGTGTCTCTGTGCGTGAGTGCGTGAGTGTGTGCGTGAGTGTGTGTGTGCGTGTGTGCGTGTGTGTCTCTGTCCGTCTGTCTGTCTGTCTGTCTGTCTGTCTGTGTGTGTGTGTGTGTGTGTGTGTGCGCGTAATGCGTGTATGTGTGTGTGTGTGTGTGTGTGTCTCTGTGCGTGAGTGTGTGCGTGTGTGCGTGCGTATCCGAGACTTTGGTTTAAAGTGTTAGAGTAAATCCTCTGATGGATGACATCATCATGTATATTTCATGTCCCGGTCCAGATTAGTTATTCCAGCGTTTACAGAAATGCTGAGTGCGATTTATTTTTAATCACAGCAGCTGTTTGCCTTCTCGTATTGAACATCTCACCTGACAATGACCCTGATTGGATGAGACAAATCT
>JALJEH010000090.1:0-10000 GCA_023631565.1 Gymnocephalus cernua | reverse complement strand
TTGGTTCCTGTGGCCACGTAGTTGAGTCGACCCAGAACGCCCCCCCTCCCCTCCCCCCCCCACCTCCCTCCCTCCCTCTCTAAAGCCAAGCCCTCTCAAGTTTATACACAATGCACAACATTGTTCAAAAGACAAGGCGCTCCGAAATAGTCTGCAAGTCTTTGAAGATCATGAAACGAGTCATTCCAAGGTTAACTTGGACGGCTAAACAGAAACTCTCAGAGAGGAAGGATGAAAATAACGACATATATGACAGCTTCCTGTTGGCCGGATAGTGACAATATCAGGTGGAATGAAATGAACCGCGTCTCCATTTCAGTGGATTTCTTTTCATTTCTCTTAAACTCCTCTTGTGGCTTTGTCAGCTCAGTTTCGGCCTCGTTTGCCCCCCACCCCCCCCACCCCGAAGCATGCAGCAGGGAGGCAGGCAGACAGGATGTTTTTTTGAGGGAAAGTACGCGGAGACGTCGGTGATTCTCAGCAGGTATAATTATCCCACCGAGGCAGAGTCACAGGGTGAGCTGATTGTCTTCAGTCGGAGAAGGCAAGCTGAGTGGAAAACGCTTCTGCAGGGAGACCTCGACCCTTCCAGCTCATCACCAACACTTAGGCTCCATTGTTTAGTCCAACACACACACACACACACACACACACACACACACACACACACACACACACACACACACACACACACACACACACACACACACACACACACACACACACACACACACACACAAAATGCTTGACCCTTAGTGGCAGGTTAAACACCAAGATTGTTCTGCCCTGCCACACCTCATCAGAGTGGAAACTATTTAGAGAGGCAATTAGACTGTGTGTGTGTGTGTGTGTGTGTGTGTGTGTGTGTGTGTGTGTGTGTGTGTGTGTGTGTGTGTGTGTGTGTGTGTGTGTGTGTGTGTGTGTGTGTGATGATTGTCCTAAGGTAGCCTGTCAGATGAGCCGTTTTATTTTACTTGTTTACTCGAGTTGATTTTAGCTCTGCCACGTGGTTCCTGAATGACGAGCTGCTGGTCCGTGCGTCTGTCGCGGTTGTTTCTCAAAGTTGTTAAAAAGAAAAAAAAACATTTGTACCGAACACTTGCAACCGACGAGCCCCAGACAGACACGTCTGGAGCCAAATATACGGCACGTAGAGTGGTCTGATGAGCCGGCTGCATTAGTGCCGATGCTACCGGAGAGACATGGAACCTGATGCAGGAAGTCACGTTTGAGCAGCAGAAGATTATTGCAGTTTTAAGGGTTTTTCTTAATGGCCTGTTCTCATGAACCATACGTTTGAAATACAAAAAGACCTTCACCCAGAACATGCATGTTCCTTAGGAGTGTTTTAAGACAAACCATGATCTTTTTTCTAAACTTTACTAGTCGTTTCGGTGCCTGAACTTAACTTTTGCCGCCACATAACGCCCACTTTTTCTTGCCTAAACTTAAAGGTGCACTACGAGTTCCTGCATGACGTCACTTCTGTTGACGTTCCAGGCAAATTTCAAACAAAACAGCGCAAGCTCGCCCCTCCCCCCACGTTTCCCTGTAACAGTCATGACTAATGCCGCGTTCGATTTACCTCGGAACTGGGAAGCCGGAGCTGGGAATGACGTCATACCCGAGCTGGGAACGACGTCATACCCGAGCTGGGAACGACGTCATACCCGAGCTGGGAACGACGTCATACCCGAGCTGGGAACGACGTCATACCCGAGCTGGGAACGACGTCATACCCGAGCTGGGAACGACGTCATACCCGAGCTGGGAACGACGTCATACCCGAGCTGGGAACGACGTCATACCCGAGTCGAATGCGTTCCATTTAAAAGTCTGATTGTCATTGTTATCATTAGCGCTAGCCCGGTTAGCTATTGTTAGCTAATACCAGTTGATAACAACGCAGCACGCATTTTTTTGTGCATGCAAACGTAACAACGTTGAACACGCCTGTGTGAACGACTGGTTTAGTGACACAAATAAGACAGAAGTGCTGATAATTTTATGTTACTGCAGCTTTCACAACTGTTGATGCAGGGGGGGGGGCAGCCATGTTGAATTTTGAACTCGGGCTACTGCGAGGTTGGCGAGCTCGTAAATCTGAGGTCAGGGGTCGCGTTTCTGACTTGTTTCCGGCAGCTAGCGGATCAAGGAGAGATGACCACCATTTGAGACTAAAATGAAATCACGCTGAAGCCACGCAGGACCTCGTAGAGCTCCTTTAACCGTAATCTCAGGCAGTAACGTAATTAAACGTAATGACAGGCAGCTTTCGGTGCTCTGTATTCTCGCGTAACTGAACCACGAACTATCGCTGACCTGGCGGAGCACCACGCGGAGCACCACGCGGAGCACCACGCGGAGCATCGTAGCCGGAGTCGCAGAGCTCTGTAGCGGCTAAACACACCTACTGACTGCCGCTAATATGGCGAGCTGTGACGGAGGCGTGTAGCCGTGTCATGAATCTCTGTAGCGACTTCAGCAGCTAGCAACTGCTGCTCTGTAGCACGGAGCTCTGCAGCCGATGTCACGTGACCAGCCGGCGGTCGCCTAGTTTTCGTATGATATCATATGTTTTAGCGTGCATAACTTTTCGTACGATATCCTACGAACCCGTTCATGAGAATGAGTTGAACTATGACACACGTGACAAGAAAGGGACACGAACCCCCGGTCTCCTGGGTGAATGTCCTGTGCTGTCGTAGACGCCAAAGGGTGATTTTTGCGTGTATGTCTGACGCTGCGAGCCACGGACCAAGCTTTGGGAATGAGAACAGGTTGTGCATGAAGTCCAGTTTGACTGACTGATTATTGTGGTTAAAGGACCCATACCTGTCAAGTTTTGGATTTGAAAATAAGGGAAATTTTCCGGCAGTCCCACCGCGAGCAGTCCCACCCCCCCCAACCAAGCTCCAGTACCCCTGACATTTTAAGACAGGTGTACCAGAAAGCTAAAATCACCACCTGATGCAGAATGCTGAAAACATTTTCAATTTATAACATTGCTCGTCTTTACATTTCCATTTTATTTTCATTCCACACATTCTTTTCATTTCATATTGCTTTTCTTTTACAGTTTCTCTTTTCATTACACATAACTTTTCTTTACTCTTTCAGTGAGTTATTGTACACGATCTGTTGCAGACTTTCCATTCTTTAAGACTGTTTTGAAGGAGTGTATTTGTGGGCCAGAGTGGTCCATTTTACATGAGAGTAGAGCGCAAACAGTTCTGTTGTCTAACGTCATCCTATTCTCTGGAACAGTCTTTCGTACCACGCTAAACAACCTTTCTGAACTTGCAAGAAACGCGTGACTGTCCCCCCCCCCGGCTCCTCTTCACTGTCCCATTGATCGCGGTATTTATGTTATTTATGTTTTTTGGCAGGAGTGCCTTCCGTCTCTGTTGTAGCGTCCATCATCAACTGCCACCTACAGCACCTGTAGTCATACATATATATATATATGCCTGCAGGCTGCTGCAGGTGGCAGTTATTGCGAGGCTACTGACAGAGCTCAGATTGGGAATGTTTTGTGTTTTTTTTACTCCGCCCCGGCCCGGGGTATTATTTTTTAATAACGCCGGTTAAAATACGGGAGATTTACGGGAAAATACTAATACGGGAGGACGGCGGGAAAGAAGGGTAAAATACGGGACTTTCCCGGCCAAAACGGGATACTTGACAGGTATGAAAGGAACACGCTGACTTATGGGGACTTTGTCTTATTCCCCGTCTCCCCCAGAGTTATAAGTCCATACATACCCTTCTCATCGCTGTGCGTGTCCTAACTCAAATCGGCGGCAGAAATGTGTCTAACTGTGTGCATCCTCTGTGCCTTAGAGCTCCATTGTTGTCCAGAAACAGTTAACATCACATCAGTGAGCCACGCCGTCGCACTACGGATCATGTTCCTTCATTACTACGGACTGTAGTTTATTTTAAATCGATCCCACCAAATCTGCAGCTGAAAATAGTCCCTCTCCAAATGCAGTATTTCCTTCTGTTTCAGAAACCTTTGCTAAATACTACAGCGTCCAGCTGTTAGATACATTTGTGACCCATTTTAAAAACATGTGCGTCTTCAGTACGAACAAATAGGCTTGGGGGCTGACAGGGTAGTGAAGTCAGAAAAGTATTTCGAGACCAGCCTGGTCCCACAGAAGTCCATGAGATGATCACGAACTGTTCCCACCAGAGTACGTGGTGGCACAGAATGATTGACAACAACGCCAATGTAAAGTCAATGAGAAGATGACGTAGCATTAGGAGCGACTACGGTACAGTAGTATGAAAGCCCGAAAACCTGCATAGGGTGGTTGGCTGGGGGGGGGACGGGGACGGGTCAAAACCCAACAGACCAAAACCCAACAGACCCGTTATTCTTTTCATTACATTACATGTCATTTAGCTGACGCTTTTATCCAAAGCGACTTACAATTGCTATGTATATCAGAGGTTGCACGCCTCTGGAGCAACTAGGGGTTAAGTGTCTTGCTCAGGGACACATTGGTTGATGGATCATGGTGGGAATCGAACCCAGGTCTCCCACACCAAAGGCATGTGTTATAACCACTGCGCCCACCCACGACCGTTTCCTAAACTTAAAGTGATGGTTCGGAGTAATTTCACCCGAGCCAAACAAGGTTAACATTGAACGCGACGATGAGTGGAGTGAATGAATGAATGGAGGAGAATGGGAGAGCTAGCTGCTTAGCTACTTAGCTAGCTAGCTAGCTCGCCGCGCTAGCAGCAGAGAGCAGAAGCCAGCAGGCAAGTGTTATTTAAATAAACTCCTGGTGTACTTACAAACTTTCCAATCCATCGTTTTATGAGTACATAACCTATATGTACTACTGTAGAAGTTTGGTATAATCGGGCATTAGTAGTGGGGTAATTTCCGAGATACACCTTTGGATCCGTTAGCGCCTGCAGTAAGCTAATCAGCTGATAGCGCTAACTCGCCCAATGTTAGACCCAGGTGAAAAAAGCTTCTGGGGGGGGGGGGGTGTTTGACTCGAGGTCGTGGTGTAAAGGACCCGAGGGTGAAATTACTCCGAACTATCACTTTAAGTGGCCGTGTTCATTTCACGTAATTCTGTGAGATCAGGTTGTTGGAGACACACTAAGGCATCGTTGGTTTGGGCCTTTTCTTGTGATTTGCTGACAATAACAAAAAATATAGAATATCGCCAGCCTTATTCTTTTTAATAGAAAGTCTTTATTCTCTCAACATACACCTTGTAGGATAAAATGTCCTGTAGCCTGGGACGGCCCCGCTGTCTCCTCCTGTCTGGCATGTGTAAGATATGACGTGTTCAAATTTACTGGAGCAAGAGTGCTCCTAATAAACAGAACGCACCTAATGAAATATCTTAAAGTAACAGAGAATATTTAGGCCAGGAGAGAAGAGGAGAATGAGAGCGATCCCAAGGCTAGCGCGCTACTTCACCATCTTCTCAGAGACAGAAAGTCTGAGGGAGATCTAACCGATTGGCGACCCAGACGCAAGGACGGAAGGAGGAACCAAAAGACGAATGAAACGATAGGGAAATGAAAGGTCCGGGGTCAGACCTGGAGAGACTTGTTGGTGGTAGGGTGAGTGAAGTCTTGAAGGAGCGGCTGATCCATATGCATATGTTGTCTGCTTGCAATATCATTTTACTAAAGATATATTATAGTTTAACTGAACGAATCCTGACTATTCATTTCCTGGTCTGCCATTAACGAACACAAAAAGGATAAAGCTGGAGAAGCCTTTTAGAGCCGGGGTAAAATTGGACGAACCCTTTTCTACAACCTGAATTAGACTTATTGACTCTGCAGCTTCCAGTTGCTCTAATGTTTTGGGTCACACAGCGCAGAATAAATGAATAAGAGTCATTCTGAACTTGGGCGTCTCGTGTTGTTATGTCAAGGCTGACCATGATCCATAAAGTATTGTCTGGTAGTGGCCCAATGTTTTTGTCGTGTCTTATAACTAAGGTAAAGGACACACACATTATTTACACCCGTGGCAGCATATCAGACCTGTGTCCTTATAAATGTAAGACAGTGTTAGGCCGGCTTCACAGCGGCTGCGCGGCGTGAGCGTGGCGTGTCAGTTGCGTGGCGTTTTCTATGTCTTTGCACACCAGAAATGTGTCTGACGCGGCGCTGCTGCTGCTGCTCGCCTTGTCTGGACACGTGGATGTTTCCCATCAACATAAACATAAATATATTCTGATCTGATTACAGCAAAGACAACGTCGGCAGTATTGACGGTGAAATATTCTGCAGAATATTTGGTTCTGTATTGACAGGTGACATATTTAAAAATCCGTAATTATTATTATTTTTTTAAATTACATTTATATTATATCTGCATTTATGTCAAAACCTCGAGACTTTCAAACATCAACATGTCATTTATTAATATGTATTTGTGTCAAAATGACATATAAACATCTTTTCATATTCTATCTGGAAACGCTTCCAACACGCTTGCGTGTGGCGTGAAAAACAGGCGTTGGTCCATGTTATGTTATTGATTATCACACATGTCCTGATGTTATGTGTTGAGGACCTCAATGGAACTAAGTCCTGGACTTTATTGTGTTTCTATCCTCGATTGTATTTGATGTCTTTTCATGTGTAAGGCTTTCTGTTTTTTAATATTCTTTGGGGCATTTCTGCCTTTATTGGACAGGAAAGCTGAGATATGATATGAAGAGAAATAGGGGGAAGACATGCAGGTAAACCATCACAGGTCAGACTCGAACCCTGGACCTTCTGCGTCGAGTAATAAACCTCCGCACATGTGCGCCCGCTCTACCAACTGAGCTAACGGGCCACGAGGTGTAAGGCATTCTTGATACAATTAAATAAATAAATCAAATGAAATGAAATCAAAGTCAGGAGAGAGAGCACTGGCTGAGTTTCTGTGTGAATTACCGTCACTACCCACACACTTATTAGAGACCCCCCCCCCCCCCCCCCCCCCCCAGCCCCTGTGGCTTTACACAGACTCTTACTTGATAGGCTTGGCGTGGCGGCTACAATATGTGTTTCTTTGTGTTCAAGTGTGAGGATCCATAAATACAATAGAAATAATAAACGATAGTGAAATAAAGACAGAAGATTTCTTTTGAATTCACAAATTTTAATTCACTTCAACGCTGGATGAACTAAGATTTCATTGGAACTGCATTTGAGTCTAACCCTGATTCCTGTCATACAGAAAAGCACAAATATCGTCTGACACGGCGTGATTGGAGTCGACGTAACCACTACAAGGCAGGTCATCTGTTTGAGTGTAGCAGCCGATAAGGATGGTCAAACAACATGGACGCTATCCATTCTCAGATCTTTTTTTTTTTTTTTTTTTGTTGAACATACTGTATACTTGTACACAACTGACACCAAGCAAAAAACAAACAAAAAACATTTCTTGTAATTCTTTTTAAATACTCTCGTGATTGAAGAACAACACAGCACTCCTCTGATACTCCAAACTGGCTCAAACACGTAAAGTCACTCAGCAAAAAATAAAAGTATATCAATAACAATTTATCCCGTGTCGGGTATTTACAGACATCAAACGTGAAGTCAAACCGGCCACATTCTCATTAATGGCTCAAAAAAGTAGATTGTCATCAACCGCAGCAAAATCGCTGCTTTCTTATTTAAAGGTGCCCCGCATGTCCACGCGTGTTTGTGTTACG
This sequence comes from Gymnocephalus cernua, assembly GCA_023631565.1. NCBI lineage: Eukaryota > Metazoa > Chordata > Actinopteri > Perciformes > Percidae > Gymnocephalus > Gymnocephalus cernua. Next base: position 2,297 of record JALJEH010000090.1, on the reverse strand, counting down.
GTCAGCTGGTCAGTCTGACGTGGCGTTGCCTGAGATCATTACCATTTAATGAGCTCGTCCAGTTGGGTAAAGGATGCTGATAGCCAGGATGCTGATAGCCAGGCTCTCATTGGCTAGCTGTTACTGCTGATTTATACCGGTTGCGTAACGTCTGCGTAATGACTCGTCTGCGTGTCGTCTCCGTGGTCCGCCGTCCGTCAATACCCACCGGGTCCGGATTTGTTGCGGAACGGCTGCGGCCGCGACTGACAGCTGAAGTCACGAGGACCCGCGAGATCTCGCGAATTCACGCAGAATAGAACCACAAAACCACCAACAGTTTGTTTCTATTCCGAGGAGTAGAGAGGAAACAACTCCGTGCCGTGTTTTCAAGGTGTAGTGAAGGAAATATGATCAGCCGTGAGCACGCTGTATTTTATTTTGAAAGTTAACCGGATGTTTTATTTTGTTTCTGTGCTCGACTTCCTGTCCCGCACTATCTGCCATGTGCTGAATTGCTGCGGAGCTCTCCGGCGTCCGGCAGAAATAGAAGCTCTGCGTATCTGATCCGAGGGCTGCAGACCGCCGGAGCTGTGCCGATGTTACGCAGCTGTTACGCAGTCGGTATAAATTGAGGGTTAGCCAATCAGAGTCAAGCAGCTTAGCTCGTTGAATATTATTGAGCGGCCCGGTCTCGCGGCAGTTTGTGAAATGGTCACGTTATTGAATCTATTGATTCGTGTACAGCAGGGGCGTCAAACTCAACTTCCCAGAGGGCCACACTGGAAAATAAGAATCACATCAAGGGCCGGACATGTTTAGCTTATTGACATGCTTTCATTTAATCAAAAAAGTCAAATATCTTTGACTGTATTATTGCACGTGTCATATAGTCTTCTCACTTACAGTTTGGTCCACATAAAGTCCTAAAGAAGTCAGAAAAAGGTTCCTCAGCCATCATAAAAAAAACAACAACGCCCAGAAAAAGTGACAAAAACGTCAGAAAAAGTGACGAAAACGTCAGAAAAAGTGACAAAAATGTCGGAATAAGTGACAAAAACGTCGGAATAAGTGACAAAAACGTCGGAAAAAGTGACAAAAACGTCGGAAAAAGTGACAAAAACGTCGGAAAAAACGACAAAAACATCAGAAAAAGTGACATAAACATCAGAAAAAGTGACAAAAGCGTCGGAAAAAAGTTGCAAATCATCAAATAATGTTGGGCCAAAATGTATCGTGAACCTAAATTGATAAGCGGGCCGGATCGTAATCTGCGAGGGGCCGGATTTGGCCCGCGGGCCTCGAGTTTGACACGTGTGGTGTACAGGAACACGTTAATGTGGTTATTTTCGTGTGGTGATAATGAATTTTAAACTAATGTATTTCAATGGGAAGCATATTTCGATTATGGTAGCGAGTAGTATGAATAAGTCGTTGGTCGGGGCGGTGGATGGGTGTTGCAGTTCCTTTCCCCGTTCTTCTTTTCCTAACCACAACCGTCCCGTTGTTGCAGCCGGCGTGCGGCGTTTCATTTCCCCTGATGTTGCGTCCCCCAGTGAAGCCCAGTGTCATGGTCACGCTCGAAAATCGTGACCTGTACACGAATCAATAAATCAAAATAACGTGACCATTTCAAGAACTGGCGTGAGACCGGGTGGTAATGAGAAGTGGCCCAAATGGAGCCGAGTCTTCCTGCAGGCGTTCTACACCACGCTAGAATGGCTGGAAACAAGGTAACCATGGTTACAGAGTCCGCGGTAGACCTTCAGACATGTCTTCATGACGTACGTGTGGCAGGACGCCTTTTAGATTTCTCTCATTTGCTATTTTTGGGAAACAGAACTATATAAAAAAAGGCATAATACAACATGACAGGACTTTTTTTTTTTTTTACCCAATAACACTCAGTAACTGCTTCTTCTCTCCACTCCTTTAATTCCTCCTTTTTTTTATTTATTTTTTTTTTTTTAGGGCAGAGCGCTCTTTATGTCTCTTGTTTCCCAAAACAACCGCCCAGTTTCTAAAAACCAATATTTAAAAACCATGGAAATAAAAACTAAAAATAGCACGCGATAACAGCAATTCTAACCATAATAACAACAATAATAACAATAATGATAATAATAATCATGGATAAAGATAGCAATAAATAGGGTTGGTGAAGTTTAAGTGCGGGTAGGTGTGGTGAAACACAAGACTGTGGGCACCAATTAGAGCGAGGGAACAAGGGGGAGAGAGTGAGCCGGAGAGAGGAGAGGACGAGTGGACTATACCGCACATAAAGTGACTGATTGTTTGGTTGCTGAATCTCCGCTGCG
>JALJEH010000089.1:25000-32701 GCA_023631565.1 Gymnocephalus cernua | reverse complement strand
CTTCCTTTCAACAATCACTGACGTTGAAAGTTACGCAGAGAGAGACAGCTTTATACATTTTAAACACCTCATTGTAGAAACCGGTTGTTCTCACCCGAGCCCTCCACGGACCCTTCTCCTGCCACCGCAACCTCTTCCACACACACGTGCCTTTACCGCGGCGTTTATCTGACTCCTCATCTTAAGAGCAAATGCAAGCTGTTCCGAGCGTCGGGCGCGATACACTGGCACTGCGAGCGGGATAATGTTGGCGGGCTTATTAAAAAAAAAAAAAAAAAAAAAAGCATTCGCAGCCAAAGGCGTTCTGCAGGATTTAAAAAGAAAAAGCTTTAACTCGGAGGCTGAGGCGCCGTCGCCGACGGATGCTGCATCAACACCGACTGCACCATCTAAGGCCTCCTGCACACCGCCTGCGTGGCGTGAGCGCGGCGTGTCAGCTGCGTGGCGGCTGCGTGGCGGCTGCGTGGCGGCTGCGTGGCGGCTGCGTGGCGGCTGCGCTGGCGTCTTTCTATGTCTTTGCACACCAGAAATGTTTCCTAACACGGCGCTGCTGCTGCTCGCCTCCACACATGTATGTTTCCCATTGATGAAATAAAATAATAGCGTGTTCTTCAACTTTATTTTGTCAATATTTTTGTGTTTGTACATTTGTTTGCACATATTTCGATATATATATTTATATATATTTTTTTTTATATTTCAATTTCCTTTCCTAAGGTTAATGAAGTCCATGTTATTGTTTTATCAGAATCAAATTGACATACAATTGAAAAAGGATTAAATTACATTTATATTTCTGCATTTATGTCAAAACTTTGAAACATCAACGTGTCATTTATTAAATGTATTTGTGTCAAAATTACATAAAAACATCTTTTCATATTATATTTTATTCTGGAAACTCTTCCATCACGCTCTTCCATGTGCAGCTGACATGCTCACGCAGCCGACACGCTCACGCCACGCAGCTGACACGCTCACGCCACGCAGCTGACACGCTCACGCCACGCAGCTGACACGCCACGCAGCTGACACGCTCACGCAGCTGACACGCTCACGCAGCTGACACGCCACGCAGCTGACACGCTCACGCCACGCAGCTGACACGCTCACGCCACGCAGCTGACACGCCACGCAGCTGACACGCTCACGCAGCTGACACGCTCACGCAGCTGACACGCCACGCAGCTGACACGCTCACGCAGCTGACACGCTCACGCAGCTGACACGCTCACGCAGCTGACACGCCACACAGCTGACACGCTCACGCAGCTGACACGCTCACGCCACGCAGCTGACACGCCACGCAGCTGACACGCTCACGCAGCTGACACGCTCGCGCCGCGCAGCTGACACGCTCACGCCACGCAGCTGACACGCCACGCAGCTGACACGCTCACGCCACGCAGCTGACACGCTCACGCAGCTGACACGCTCACGCAGCTGACACGCTCACGCAGCTGACACGCTCACGCCACGCAGCTGACACGCTCGCGCCGCGCAGCTGACATGCTCACGGCACGCAGCTGACACGCTCACGCCACGCAGCTGACACGCAGCTGACACGCTCACGCCACGCAGCTGACACGATCACGCCACGCAGCTGACACGCTCACGCCACGCAGCTGACACGCTCACGCCACGCAGCTGACACGTTCACGCTGACACGCTCGCGCCACGCAGCTGACACGCTCACGCAGCTGACACGCTCAAGCCACGCAGCTGACACGCTCACGCAGCTGACACGCTCACGCCACGCAGCTGACACGCTCACGCTGACACGCTGACACGCTGACACGCTGACACGCTGCGTGTCTAAATACCAAACGTGTTGCTGTTTTTGCGACCAACAAGATTTTTGTTTTTGTTTTTTGGTGCCAATAGTTTGCAAATAAATATTCAACAACACTGTGAAAAGAAGACACTGCAGCCTTGAAGAAAATGGAGACACCATGTTGTTTGAATGTGTGTATGTTTCTCTTTTCTAGCGGTTTGCTAGATTCCCCCGGCAGCACCTGGACCTTACAAAGTGCTGATGATGTATCGATCGGGCGCGGCGAGATACACGGAAGCAGCGAGACAGAATCACGGTCAATGCTGAGCATCGACTGCTGAACTGCTTCAAGGTAAAGACATTATTTATAGCATCTATTTTCCAAAGTTAAGTAAAATGTACAAGAACAAGTAGTAGTTTTCCTCAAAGTGTAACGATGCCAACGACTATGCTCAGTCCCAGGACTGAGATTACAAATAACAGTTTGGAAACTGAGTGAAAATGTTATTTTATTCAGCAAATATCAGGTTCAGCCTCACACCAGCAGCGAACGTTTGTCCTAACGAGCCTCCAGCGCTGTATCCAGGTTTTCATCACACATCCATGCTTTCTTTCACAGGATTTCTTGATAATAACAAAACTATTTAAGTTTAAATGTTTTCAAAAAAAGTCCTTTGAAGCCATGTGCAACAGTTGCAACGTTCAAAAAGATGCTCACAATTTACCACAATGTTGTCAAAGTGTTTGAAGATTATGTTATATTATGTATATTACCTTTTTTTTTACTCACACGTGCACTCATACACACACACATACACGCGCTCACACATGCACGCACGCACTTGCATGCACGCACACAGTCACATGCGCGCGCACACACACTTGCAAGCACGCACACATGCGCGCAGACACATACGCACACACATTCGCACGAACGCACACACGCACTCGCACGCACGCATGCTCGCTCACACACACACACACACACACACACACACACACACACACACACACACACACACACACACTTCACAAGTTTAATGATCACACTAACAAATTTAATACAACAACAAAAAGTAGTTCACAAAAAATAGACTTAAATCTTGGACCTTTGGCAGGGAGGGGTGTGTGTGTGTGTGTGCGTGTGTGAGAGTGTGTGTGTGTGAGAGTGTGTGTGTGTGTGAGTGTGTGAGAGTCTGTGTGTGTGTGTGTGTGTGAGTGTGTGTGTGTGTGAGTGTGTGTGTGTGTGAGAGTCTGTGTGTGTGTGTGTGTGTGTGTGTGTGAGTGTGTGTGTGAGTGTGTAGATGTGTGTGTGTGTGTGTGTGTGTGTGTGTGTGTGTGTGTGTGTGTGTGGGGGGGGGGGGGGTTGGGGGGGTTGAACGCCCCCCTGTCTACGGTTCCTGGAAGGTGAAATAACTGTTAAAGGTTAAAGATGCAGAGCTGAAGAGAGTTTCTGTGTTATTCCTGCAGCCAGCAGAGAGCTCAGGGAAAGTGAGAGTGGTCCAGTACAGGGGGGGAGGGGGGGGGATGAGAGAGGGGGGGGGGGGGGGGCATTAGGGAATTAGCTGGTTCTCATCATGCTCTGCTGCCTTCCTCTCTCTCTCTCTCTGTGGGCTAAGTGTTCCTGACACCAAGCATTAACCGGCGCTGGGAGCAGTATTATCGGAGCGGACTGGGATCAGGCCGTGAGCACGATGCTGGCTGGGGAACGCGGCCCGACAAACCCGCCTCAGAGAAGCATGAAGTCAAGTTCGTTGTTGCACTGATGCTCCCCCGTCTGTCTGGTTCTTTATGTCTCTCTGTAGAAACCCAGAAACAAACCAAGGCGTGTTTTTTTTTTTTTTCGATCTGAGATGGGAAAACATGTTTTTGCGTATCTGAAGCACATTCTTTCTAAACCAGACTTCAAATATGGAAAAAACATGAGCAGAAAACAATCATCACGGGATGCAGAACTTCTTTCATCGAAGAAGAAGAAGAAGAGCGTCGGCAGCTTAAAGCGGACCGGAGAACAGAGACGATATTGAGTTTGAAATAAATACTCGTCTTCACGCCGAGATGAAGAACGGAGAACATCCGAGACGGACTGAAGGAAACATTTCTTTTGCATGAGATGAAACGTCCCGTCTTTATGTCGTGATCACTGTGTCGGCAGCTACGCGGGGGATTGTACGGGGTCAGCCCTACGGTCCAGGTCCAGAGTTTTTGGGGTTCGGCTGAGTCCTGAATCCACTTTTTTAGTGCATCCCTAATCAGTCCCTCCAGAAGAGTTTTTATCTGACTGTTGCGGGCAAAAATCCTCGATTATAATAACGTTTTTGCCACTTTTTGTGACGTTTTTGCCACTTTTTCTGACGTTTTTGTCACTTTTTCCGACGTTTTTGTCACTTTTTCTGACGTTTTTGTCACTTTTTCCGACGTTTTTGTCACTTTTTCTGACGTTTTTGTCACTTTTTCCGACGTTTTTGTCACTTTTTCTGACGTTTTTGCCACTTTTTCTGACGTTTCTGTCACTTTTTCTGACGTTTTTGCCACTTTTTCTGACGTTTTTGTCACTTTTTCTGACGTTTTTGTCACTTTTTCTGACGTTTTTGTCACTTTTTCTGACGTTTTTGTCACTTTTTCTGACGTTTTTGCCACTTTTTCTGACGTTTCTGTCACTTTTTCTGACGTTTTTGTCACTTTTTCTGACGTTTTTGTCACTTTTTCACGCCACGCAGCTGACACGCTCACACTGACATAATAATCCTCAATTATGTGGCACGTTGTCTGAAAAAATGCGATGGAATATGCGGGATATTTATGCAAAAACTGTGGTTTGATGAAAAAGAGTAAAAAAAGTGATTCCCCAACACAGTGTTCTCACTAGGAGACATTACGTCACTTCATAACGTTCCCATGGCAACAGGGGAAAATGGCTGCTCTTGTGTGAAGTAAACGCAACATTTTTCATCTTCCTGCTGAGATATATGTGACTTTTTTGCAACAAAAATGCGGGGATTATGACATTACATTACATTACATGTCATTTAGCTGACGCTTTTATCCAAAGCGACTTACAATTAAGTGCTTTCAACTGTGAAGGTACAAACTCCAGACAACAAGTAGTAAGTGCAAGTACATTAGCTTTAAATAAGTAAAGCTACAAAGAGACGTGAAATCATGCAAGCTCCGCATATTTTGCGCGGAAATCGGCAATTTATGCGTTGAATTATGCGATAATCACGTTTTTCTGGAGGGACTGATTATGAATGACTCGACATCACAGTGCAGCTATAAGAGAACCTTTGAGTGAGTTTTTGCTGAAACGTCACACGAAAACATGCAGTTACACTCGGCGTCACCACGCGCGTGCGAACACACAGCACACGGACACGTTCCAGCTTTCCTCACTCAAAACACATCCGGACGCACGCTGATGCTGCAGGCGGCGGCCGCGGCACTTCAGGGAGCGTCGCTTTTAACAGCAACAGCAACGCCGTGACCTCCATCCAGGCCGCCGAGACTCCGAGGAAGACTGCAGGTCAAGATGATGCCGTCACCACGAGTCAAGATCGCTCATCGTCTCCAAGAGCAAACAACCACCACCAGAGCCTCTGAGAGTACCTCTGAGAGTACCTCTGAGAGTACCTCTGAGTGTACCTCTGAGTACTGTCTGAGTGCTAAAAGCAGCTCTTCACAAGGCAAGAGGTCACGCAGGACGAGGTCGAGACGGGCGCGTCGTGCTTCACTACGTTCACACAGATCACACAAAATACCCAGAACACTGTAGTTTTACTTGTATGTGTCGAGGTTTTCGACAGCGGTGCAATGTATCTAATTTCATCTACTCCAGTACTGTACTACAGTCCTGATGTATGAGGTACTTGTACTTTACTTGAGTCTTTTCTTCTGATGCCACGTTCTACTTCTTACTCCGCTACATTCATGCATTACAGCTTTAGTTACTAGTTACTTTACACATTAAGATGTTAATGTGTGTGTGTGTGTGTGTGTGTGTGTGTGTGTGTGTGTGTGTGTGTATGTGTGTGTGTGTGTGTGTGTGTGTGTGTGTGTATGTGTGTATATGTGTGTGTACACTTTCTACAGGAGGATTCTTCTTTACTTCTAACCCTTAATTTGAGTTGTTCCTTTAACATCTCCATCTCTGTGCATCAGTGTGCGTGTGTCTGTAAGTGTGTGTGTGTGTGTGTGTGTGTGTGTGTGTGTGTGTCCCTTTAAGTAACTGTATTAATTATCAGTGTGACAGCAGCGTGGTGGGATAAACCTGGCAGGGGGACGAGCACCGTTGTCCTAAAAACAATGAAAAATTATAGAAAGTCTGACTGAGGCTCGTGTGCTCATGCTGCCGTTTTCTCTCTCTCTCCCTCCCTCCCTCCCTCTCTCTCTCTCTCTCTCTCTCTCTCTCTCTCTCTCTCTCTCTCTCTCTCTCTCTCTCTCTCTCTCTCTCTCTCTCTCTCTCTCTCTCTCTCTCTCTCTCTCTCTCTCTCTCCCTCCCTCTCCCTCTCCCTCTCTCTCTCTCTCTCTCTCTCTCTCTCCCTCTCTCTCTCTGTTGGATCAGTTGTAGCTACAGTCACGTATTGGATATATTAGCAGAATAACACAACGCCCACAGGAACGCCTGCAAAGACACCAGTGCTTTGTGGCTGCCTTTCTACTTCACATGATAAAAAGATCAATATCCTGTCTGATCAATAGCTGGACACGGATCACCCTGCAAAAGGTCACGAAGAACAAGTATCCTCGCTGGAATCTTTCACAAAACCTTGTCACATATTTCAAGTTAAACAGCGTTATGATATTGTTGGGTATGTGGGAGTGTGTGGGCGGCGAGAGTGGAGACAGATCGGGAACACACTGAGCTCCTCCAGGACACGTTCTCTTACTTCATTTGGATCTTTTGTGCCTTTGCATTTTGCAACAACAACAACAACAACAAAAAGGCAGTAGGCTTCAGATAAACCAGTCCCTCCAGAAAAGAGTTTTTTTGTGATTGTTGCGGGCAAAAATCCTTGATTATGCGGCACGTTTTCTTAATAAATGCGATGGAATATGCGGAATATTTATGCAGTTTTATGCGATGAAATTGCGGGAACTTGCAAAAACTGCTGTTTGATGAAAAAGAGAAAACAAAGTGATTCCCCCCCAACACCGTGTTCTCAGTAGGAGAAATTACATCACTTCATAACGTTCCCATGGCAACAGGGGAAAATGGCTGCTCTCGTGTGAAGTAAACGCAACATTTTTCAACTTTCTGCTGAGATATATGTGACTTTTTTGCAACGAAAATGCGGGGATTATGAAATCATGCAAGCCCCGCATATTTTGCGCGGAATTTGGCAATTTATGCGGCGAAAGTGCGGCATATTTGAAAAAAATGCGGCCCCCCCGCATAAATATGTGGACTTTGGCTGATTATGCATTGAATTATGCGATCGCATGATCACTTTTTTCTGGAGGGAGTGGTCAATGAGAATGAAAAAGACATAAAAACGGCAGGTAAAAGCACTGCAGAGATATAGGACAGACAGGTGTGAGAGTTCGGCTGCAGACGGAGAGGAGAGGATGGAAGACGTGTCCAGGCGTGAGACACGAGATGACAGTTCCTGATCCGGAGCAGAGAGACGGCGGCGGCGATACGAACGGCGTGAAAACTGTCAGCTACGCTGAGTGTCGAGGGAACTTTAAAATCAATGATCTGTGTAACAATCCAACTAATGAGACTCAGCTCAAAAAACTTTGATTCTCACATTCTGTGTGTGTGTGTGTGTGTGTGTGTGTGTGTGTGTGTGTGAACTCGACTGTGTGTGTGTGTGTGTGTGTCCACTGAGTGTCTGTGAGTGTCTGTGTGTGTGTGTGTGTGTCCTCCACTGTGTGTGTGTGTGTGTGTGTGTGTGTGTGTGTGTCCTCCACTGTGTGTCTGTGAG
>JALJEH010000089.1:15000-22500 GCA_023631565.1 Gymnocephalus cernua | reverse complement strand
TCTTTGGTAGTTCACGACCGACGGAGTTGTCAGTTTCACGTTCAGCGCCCGCGTCGTTTAAATAGCAAATGCACCTGAACCCATCTGTGGCCATACTACTCTCTACTGCTGTCTCTCTACATACTACTCTCTACTGTTGTCTCTCTACATACTACTCTCTACTGCTGTCTCTCTACATACTACTCTCTACTGTTGTCTCTCTACATACTACTCTCTACTGCTGTCTCTCTACATACTACTCTCTACTGCTGTCTCTCTACATACTACTCTCTACTGCTGTCTCTCTACATACTACTCTCTACTGTTGTCTCTCTACATACTACTCTCTACTGCTGTCTCTCTACATACTACTCTCTACTGCTGTCTCTCTACATACTACTCTCTACTGTTGTCTCTCTACATACTACTCTCTACTGCTGTCTCTCTACATACTACTCTCTACTGATGTCTCTCTACATACTACTCTCTACTGCTGTCTCTCTACATACTACTCTCTACTGCTGTCTCTCTACATACTACTCTCTACTGCTGTCTCTACATACTACTCTCTACTGCTGTCTCTCTACATACTACTCTCTACTGTTGTCTCTCTACATACTACTCTCTACTGCTGTCTCTACATACTACTCTCTACTGCTGTCTCTCTACATACTACTCTCTACTGTTGTCTCTCTACATACTACTCTCTACTGCTGTCTCTACATACTACTCTCTACTGATGTCTCTCTACATACTACTCTCTACTGCTGTCTCTCTACATACTACTCTCTACTGCTGTCTCTACATACTACTCTCTACTGCTGTCTCTCTACATACTACTCTCTACTGCTGTCTCTCTACATACTACTCTCTACTGCTGTCTCTACATACTACTCTCTACTGCTGTCTCTCTACATACTACTCTCTACTGCTGTCTCTACATACTACTCTCTACTGCTGTCTCTCTACATACTACTCTCTACTGTTGTCTCTCTACATACTACTCTCTACTGCTGTCTCTCTACATACTACTCTCTACTGATGTCTCTCTACATACTACTCTCTACTGCAGTCTCTACATACTACTCTCTACTGCAGTCTCTACATACTACTCTCTACTGCTGTCTCTCTACATACTACTCTCTACATACTACTCTCTACTGCTGTCTCTGCATACTACTCTCTACTGCTGTCTCTCTACATACTACTCTCTACTGTTGTCTCTCTACATACTACTATCTACTGCTGTCTCTCTACATACTACTCTCTACTGCTGTCTCTCTACATACTACTCTCTACTGATGTCTCTCTACATACTACTCTCTACTGCAGTCTCTACATACTACTCTCTACTGCTGTCTCTCTACATACTACTCTCTACATACTACTCTCTACTGCTGTCTCTGCATACTACTCTCTACTGTTGTCTCTCTACATACTACTATCTACTGCTGTCTCTCTACATACTACTCTCTACTGCTGTCTCTCTACATACTACTCTCTACTGCTGTCTCTCTACATACTACTCTCTACTGCAGTCTCTACATACTACTCTCTACTGCTGTCTCTCTACATACTACTCTCTACATACTACTCTCTACTGCTGTCTCTGCGTACTACTCTCTACTGCTGTCTCTCTACATACTACTCTCTACTGCTGTCTCTCTACATACTACTCTCTACTGTTGTCTCTCTACATACTACTATCTACTGCTGTCTCTCTACATACTACTCTCTACTGCTGTCTCTCTACATACTACTCTCTACTGATGTCTCTCTACATACTACTCTCTACTGCAGTCTCTACATACTACTCTCTACTGCTGTCTCTCTACATACTACTCTCTACATACTACTCTCTACTGCTGTCTCTGCATACTACTCTCTACTGCTGTCTCTCTACATACTACTCTCTACTGCTGTCTCTCTACATACTACTCTCTACTGATGTCTCTCTACATACTACTCTCTACTGCTTTCTCTCTACATACTACTCTCTACTGCTGTCTCTCCACATACTACTCTCTACTGATGTCTCTCTACATACTACTCTCTACTGCTTTCTCTCTACATATTACTCTCTACTGCTGTCTCTCTACATACTACTCTCTACTGCTGTCTCTCTACATACTACTCTCTACTGCTTTCTCTCTACATACTACTCTCTACTGCTGTCTCTCTACATACTACTCTCTACTGATGTCTCTCTACATACTACTCTCTACTGCAGTCTCTACATACTACTCTCTACTGCTGTCTCTCTACATACTACTCTCTACATACTACTCTCTACTGCTGTCTCTACATATTACTCTCTACTGCAGTCTCTACATACTACTCTCTACTGCTGTCTCTCTACATACTACTCTCTACATACTACTCTCTACTGCTGTCTCTACATATTACTCTCTACTGCTGTCTCTCTACATACTACTCTCTACTGCTTTCTCTCTACATACTACTCTCTACTGCTGTCTCTGCATACTACTCTCTACTGCTGTCTCTCTACATACTACTCTCTACTGCTGTCTCTACATATTACTCTCTACTGCTGTCTCTCTACATACTACTCTCTACTGCTGTCTCTCTACATACTACTCTCTACTGCTTTCTCTCTACTGCTTTCTCTCTACATACTACTCTCTACTGCTGTCTCTACATACTACTAAGGAGACGTGGAGACGTGTTGCTGCATCACAAAATGTGAGACTAAAAGTGAGACTAAAAAAACAGCTCAGCTTGAATCCTAAACATCCACCGAGCAACACAGAAACTCCTCTGAGTGCAATCACAACCTCAACATTCATCGGGCTGGATTTATTCATAGGGAGCGCGGCGCCGGCGGTGGCGGCAGCAGCGAGGGTCATTACCAAATACCTCAGACAGATGTAGTTATTGATCCATCTCGAGAAGCCTCGCCACCGATACTCGCCTCCGGTTGGCCGGCGGGTGTCTGAGGTCCAGCCGGCGTATAGTTTGCATACAGAGTGAGGGAGTGTGCTGCATAATGACCACGAGAGAAGGCACGCCGTGGCACGGCATATACATACAGACTCATACAGACGGAGAAAGCTTTCGACCTCAATTATAATATGCAGATTAAAGGACGCCGCTGGGGAAGACGGAGACGGGGGAGGACGAGGGGGGGAGAACGAAGTATGCGGAATTCATGTGTAAAGAAAAACACCTTGTTACAAGATACAGAAAAATACTGCTTCAAAGATATAATGAAGGTACACTGAGAGGTGATAAATAAAGCAGATATAGTAAATAACAAGTAGCTTGGATGACGAGAGAGAGCAGCAGAAGTTTTCAGATCTTTTACTTCAGTAACATCTTATAAAAGATGTACTTCCTCAGTAGAAAACAACGGGCAGTGGAAGTACTTTGTATGTTTATATACATTTACATCAACCTATTGTTAGGTTCAGTATGAATTTGCTTATATTTCACATAGTTTCATTGATAGTGAACAGAGACCTACAATAAAATACAGCTTGCAAAGACTTCATTTAGGGATGTTGATGATGAATAACTACGTTTACATGCACATAATATTCTGGTTTTTGTCCTAATTCAGAAAAAGACGATATTCTGACTAATCTGTTTACTTGGCTAATGGAAGTTTAATATTCACGTTTACATGCAGCTGTGCAAAACAGGATTTTTTCAAAGTTTACCAGTCGAGGACTTGTTGGACCGTATGTATGTATGTATGTATATGTATATACATATTTGTATGTATGGGCTAAATGTTGTCTTGCCTCTTAATACTGCAATACGTGTTATACATGGATTTGCTTCCAATATGGAGTCGGTGGGGCGGGCGAGGGGATGAAGGAGAGCTTTAGCGAGCGTGAATGTGAAACGTGCTGTATTGTCTTTGTTTTATGTCTCGACGACCCTCCCTCGAAAATGAAATGCTTCATCTCAAGGGGTTATCCTCCTAACAATAAATTTCAAATAAATAAAGTCTACATCCTGTAAGTCAGACGAGGGAATGCGTGTGTTATGTCAATCAGGGTCCTCGCAAACACAGGAGGACGCAGTGGTCTGTGTTTGTGCTGAGACCGGTTTGCATTTTCAGACGCCTGAGGCAGGACTCAGTACCTGACACACACACACACACACACACACACACACACACACACACACACACACTGAGTGTCGCAGCTCTCATCATGCCGTATGCATACAAACACACACCTGTTGAGTTAAGTAGGACACTAAAATGCACGCCGCTCTGTTATTCTCAGCCAACCATCAGTCAGTGATAAGACAAAGACATCTGGGATGGACGGAGAATACCTGAAGATAACCTGGCTCCCATCAAGGGGGGGGTGGGGGTGTGGGTGGGGGGGGGGGGGGTTCTCTAAGCCTTCATCTCTTTCTCTCCCTCAGCCGTCGTGTTTCACGTCTCAGAGATCTCTCGGGAGAGTGGACGCTTCACTCTGACTGCGAACGCGAGGCTTTTGAAAAAAGCAGACACACACCTTCTATTCGAGCCAATTCTCCAGCGGACCTGGTTGGACACGGTTGCTAGGAGATATGGGATGCAGCTACAAGGACTCCATGGACATTTGTATGCAACACCGTGTTTGACTGGTGTGATTCCAGCCAGTTCTGCTTTCTCTACAGTCGGCTGGAGCCTTAATTCTCTTTGCTTTAATTGGCCCTTCAAGAATAAGACATGCCTTAAAAAGTGTGTGAGTGTTAGTGTTAGTGTGTGTGTGTGTGTGTGTGTGTGTGTGTGTGTGTGTGTGTGTGTGTGTGTGTGTGTGTGTGTGTGTACTCTGCTTGCCTCCATTATGGGGCCTGGGTGGGTGATTAGCTCTCAGACACAATATGGCCAGAGACAGAATGGTCCATTGATTCCCCAGGCAGAGCCAAAATGGCTGCTCTGGTACAAACTTGACACCATCTGAGTGTGTGTGTGTGTGTGTGTGTGTGTGTGTGTGTGTGTGTGTGTGTGTAGCTGTGTGTGTGTGTGTGTGTGTGTGTGATTGTTTTACTATATTCGTGGGGTCCACTAACCTGAGAATCCAGTATACTTGTGGGGTCTGCACAGCCTTGTGGGGCCAAAATGCTGGACCCCACAAGGTTAAAGGGCTGTTTGAGGGTTAAGACTTGGTTCTAGGGTTAGAATGAGGTTATGCTTAGGGTTAGGGTTAGGGTAAGTGTTAGGGTTAGGGTAAGGGTTAAGGTTAGGCATTTAGTTGTGATGGTTAAGGTGAGGGTAAGGGTTAAGATTAGGCATTTAGTTGTGATGGTTAAGGTTAGGGTAAGGGTTAAGATTAGGCATTTAGTTATGATGGTTAAGGTTAGGGTAAGGGTTAAGGTTAGGCATTTAGTTATGATGGTTAAGGTTAGGGTAAGGGTTAAGGTTAGGCATTTAGTTGTGATGGTTAAGGTTAGGGTAAGGGTTAAGATTAGGCATTTAGTCATGATGGTTAAGGTTAGGGTAAGGGTTAAGGTTAGGCATTTAGTTGTGATGGTTAAGGTTAGGGTAAGGGTTGAGGTTAGGCATTTAGTTGTGATGGTTAAGGTCAGGGTAAGGGTTAAGGTTAGGCATTTAGTTGTGATGGTTAAGGTTAGGGTAAGGGTTAAGATTAGGCATTTAGTTGTGATGGTTAAGGTCAGGGTAAGGGTTAAGGTTAGGCATTTAGTTGTGATGGTTAAGGTTAGGGTAAGGGTTAAGATTAGGCATTTAGTTGTGATGGTTAAGGTGAGGGTAAGGGTTAAGGTTAGGCATTTAGTTGTGATGGTTATGGTGAGGGTAAGGGTTAAGATTAGGCATTTAGTTATGATGGTTAAGGTTAGGGTAAGGGTTAAGGTTAGGCATTTAGTTGTGATGGTTAAGGTTAGGGTAAGGGTTAAGGTTAGGGTTAGGGTTAAGGTTAGGCATTTAGTTGTGATGGTTAAGGTTAGGGTAAGGGGCTAGGGAATGCATTATGTCAATGATGGGTCCCCACAGAGATAGAGAAACAAACGTGTGTGTGTGTGTGTGTGTGTGTGTGTGTGTGTGTGTGTGTGTGTGTGTGTGTGTGAGGATAAAGAGGCACAGTAACAGAGAATGAGTCTCCGTGTCTGCGTCTGTTTACATGCCACAACACTGATGAATATGGAGCTATATTACAGATAAACATCAGAATGTGTGAACACATTTCCCTGCCTCCTCTAATTTAACATCTGCTCAGTAAACATCAGACCAAAGGGTTCCACTTAACTCCTATAACACTTAGTATCTCACACTGAATCTCAAAAGCATCTTTGCAATTACATTACAGGAGCTTTCTGCAGGGACTGAACATCGACCGCAGGCACCTGCAGGGTCTAAACTTACATTAAAGTTCCTGGGACATTATTTAACCACCCCCAAAAAAGATAGTATTCGTATGACATTTCTAAGGAGGTCGACCTTTCTGTTCTCTTTTTGCAGATAAAAACATCCGTGGAATTGCGTTGGCTAAACCCACCAGACTCCATGTAAATAAACGGTGATTTAAGCATGGTAAAACACACTTCATTCAAAGTCAACAGAAAGAAAATAAAGCTATGAAAAGACGTTGTTGGTCGTCTTTCCAGTTTTCCAACCATCACACCTCTAGTTTGGGTTGAAATAAACACACAGTTTACTGATTTACATGTGAGAATATGTTGGCTCTACACACGCTAAAGGTACTGCTTTTTTAAATGGAGTCTGGTGGGTTTAGCGCTAGCGACTTCAGAGCTGTTTCTGGTTAAACAGAAAGGTCCGTGGGGAAAAAAAAGGACGTTAGTGGACCAGATTGACGATGCAACTTCGCCCCACAGGGTTACAATGCAATGTGGCTGCATTGACCGCGTTGATGAAGTTACTTTAGGAAACCAACTGAAGGCACAAAAACAAGAGAACGGAGAAAGAGAGTGTCGTATCAGGTGTAGCGTTGTGGACGTTGATAATGATGAAGATGAGTGAATGAAGAAATGGTCGCAGATGCCATTGGATTATTAATAGGATTTATTATATAGCATCTTAAATACAAGCCCTGCAGAGCTCGGAGACGCCCATCTTGCCAATCGTGATCTGAAGCCCTGTTTCTTTGTTCCCCTACTTAAAGGAAACTCACCATACACCCACATGCATGGCTAAATGTAAACCACATGTTAGGGATCGAATTTCTCCCTTAATTGTTATCTTTTAGGCATTCCTACATTGAGGGGCCCAGTGTGTCCTGCAAAAGTCACTCATAGTATTCTGGTTTTCCAGCTCCACAAGATTCTGTCCCTACTATCTTAGTTTCTGGCTTTAGCATAAAATGCAATGGAATACATCAATGTGATAAACATTACAATGATAGTAATAGTTTTATATGAAAATACACTACAAGAGGAAGAGAGGAAGCTCAGCGTGTTGGGCTGACAGCCTTCAGCCCTCAACGAGGAAGCAGAGGAAACATGATTAAAGCCCGTATTTCCGATCACTTGCTTCTCCATTAGGGAGATTAATGAGGGCGGTGCAGGCCGGGGACGCCTGCTCCT
>JALJEH010000089.1:5000-12500 GCA_023631565.1 Gymnocephalus cernua | reverse complement strand
TTTTTGTCCTCATGTTTTTTTGTCCTCATGTTTTTTGTCCTCATGTTTTTTGTCCTCATGTTTTTTGTCCTCATGTCTTTTGTCCTCATGTTTTTTGTCCTCATGTTTTTTTGTTCTCACGTTTTTTGTCCTCACATTTTTTGTCCTCACATTTTTTGTCATGTTTTTTTGTCCTCATGTTTTTTGTCCTCATGTTTTTTTTCCTCACGTTTTTTTGTCCTCACGTTTTTTTGTCCTCACGTGTTTTTGTCCTCACGTTTTTTGTCCTCATGTTTTTTTGTCCTCATGTTTTTTGTCCTCATGTTTTTTGTCCTCATGTTTTTTTTCCTCACGTTTTTTTGTCCTCACGTTTTTTTGTCCTCACGTGTTTTTGTCCTCACGTTTTTTGTCCTCATGTTTTTTTGTCCTCATGTTTTTTGTCCTCACATT
Organism: Gymnocephalus cernua; assembly: GCA_023631565.1. Taxonomy (NCBI): domain Eukaryota; kingdom Metazoa; phylum Chordata; class Actinopteri; order Perciformes; family Percidae; genus Gymnocephalus; species Gymnocephalus cernua. The sequence continues at coordinate 12,071 of JALJEH010000089.1, read as the reverse complement.
TCTTTGTCCTCATGTTTTTTGTCCTCATGTTTTTTGTCCTCATGTTTTTTGTCCTCACGTTTTTTGTCCTCATGTGTTTTTGTCCTCACGTTTTTTGTCCTCATGTTTTTTTGTCCTCATGTTTTTTGTCCTCATGTTTTTTGTCCTCATGTTTTTTTTCCTCACGTTTTTTTGTCCTCACGTTTTTTTGTCCTCACGTGTTTTTGTCCTCACGTTTTTTGTCCTCATGTTTTTTTGTCCTCATGTTTTTTGTCCTCACATTTCTTTGTCCTCATGTTTTTTGTCCTCATGTTTTTTGTCCTCATGTTTTTTGTCCTCACGTTTTTTGTCCTCATGTTTTTTGTCCTCATGTTTTTTGTCCTCACGTTTTTTGTCCTCATGTTTTTTGTCCTCATGTTTTTTTGTCCTCACGTTTTTTGTCCTCACGTTTTTTGTCCTCACATTTTTTGTCATGTTTTTTTGTCCTCATGTTTTTTGTCCTCATGTTTTTTGTCCTCATGTCTTTTTTTCTCATGTTTTTTGTCCTCATGTTTTTTGTCCTCATGTTTTTTTGTTCTCATGTTTTTTGTCCTCATGTCTTTTGTCCTCATGTTTTTTTGTCCTCATGTTTTTTGTCCTCACGTTTCTTTGTCCTCATGTTTTTTCGTCTTCATGTTTTTTGTCCTCACGTTTTTTTGTTCTCATGTTTTTTGTCCTCATGTCTTTTGTCCTCATGTTTTTTGTCCTCATGTTTTTTTGTTCTCATGTCTTTTGTCCTCATGTTTTTTGTCCTCATGTTTTTTTGTTCTCACGTTTTTTGTCCTCACATTTTTTGTCCTCACATTTTTTGTCATGTTTTTTTGTCCTCATGTTTTTTGTCCTCATGTTTTTTGTCCTCATGTTTTTTGTCCTCATGTTTTTTTGTCCTCATGTTTTTTGTCCTCATGTTTTTTTTGTCCTCATGTTTTTTTTGTCCTCACCTTTTTTTGCTCAAATTTTTTTTCTCACATTTTTATTCATTTCCCCCTCACATACTACTCTCTAAACGCCGTGTAGCTGCTGCTCTCCCCAGTACGTTCTACACACACGCTGACAGCCACTGCCCCAAACGTCCATATGTTACGAGTTTGGAGTGAGAACTGGGTTGCCAGGCCAAATTTCAGCTAAAATGAAAAAAATTTAACAAAAGACACAAAAGACATTTTTTAGTATCAAAGATGTTCTGTTACATGTGCGATCCGGTTTTTGGTGTTCTCGGGTCCATGCCATTTATTAAGAGACAACAAAACATGGATGCCGGTGTGTTCATGCTGCAGAGATAACCTTCTGGGATTTAAAAAAAGAGGAACACGAGGGAGCCGAGGGTCCTGATCTGCGGCTCGGCTCATTGTCCGATCGACTGACGGATGAATGGCAACGTGTGCTTTTAAAAAACAAGCCTCCATTCAACCTGCGGAGCGTCGTGGAGCAGCAGGAAGAATGAATGAAAACAGGCTTTTGTCCCCCTTGTGAAAAGACTGAAATGTGTGAAAGTGTGCTCAGGCTGAAATTAGGCTGAAAAACATGTCCTGATTATAGAAATTAACAACAAGAAAACGTGTTCTGGGCGTGAAAATAATCCTCTACGTGATGACAACATGTTGACAAACAAGCAGAGAGGAGAAAGTGGGATTGAAGGCTCGCTTTCTGAAAGAAAATGATTATAGAAGTGGAGGAGAAGAAGGAAAAAGGGAGGAGGGGAGGAGACAGAAGGCCCTATTTTAACCATCTGAGGTCACGGCGTGAAGCGCCTGCTGCAGGTGCGTTTAGGGCGTGTCCAAATCCACTTTTGCTAGTTTGACGGCGGTAAAAAGTGTCCGTGTGCCGGGCGCCTGGTTCTAAAGGGTTGTTCTTAGTGTCTTCATTAATCAGAGGTGTGTTTTGGGTGTAACATGCAATCAACCAATCAGAGATCATCTCCCATTCCCTTTAAAAGCCAGGCGCGTTTGGACCTTGGAGCATTGCTGTTATGATGGAGGATTTACACCCTAATATGTTTATTAGTAATCTTCTGCATGTGTGTGTGTTGCTGTGCGTCCCTGTGTGTGTAACAAGCATAGTGTGCACGTGCTGTGCACGAGCCTCGGAGCATTTTACTAATGTGCTGTTAAAATAACAATGAAATGCTGCGTTACTGACTTTAGACCAGGTTTTTGTTGGTCAATGGTGCCATCACTTCCTGCTGCCTCAAGATAGCAATACTCCCAGAATGCACCTGAACACACCTCCCTGTAAGACCAGCACGCCCAGAATGCACCTGAACACACCTCCCTGTAAGACCAGCACGCCCAGAATGCACCTGAACACACCTCCCTGTAAGACCAGCACGCCCAGAATGGACCTGAACACACCTCCCTGTAAGACCAGCACGCCCAGAATGCACCTGAACACACCTCCCTGTAAGACCAGCACGCCCAGAATGCACCTGAACACACCTCCCTGTAAGACCAGCACGCCCAGAATGCACCTGAACACACCTCCCTGTAAGACCAGCACGCCCAGAATGCACCTGAACACACCTCCCTGTAAGACCAGCACGCCCAGAATGCACCTGAACACACCTCCCTGTAAGACGAGCACGCCCAGAATGCACCTGAACACACATCCCCTTAAGACCAGCACGCCCTGAATGCACCTGAACACACCTCCCTGTAAGACCAGCACGCCCAGAATGCACCTGAACACACCTCCCTGTAAGACCAGCACGCCCAGAATGCACCTGAACACACATCCCCTTAAGACCAGCACGCCCTGAATGCACCTGAACACACCTCCCTGTAAGACCAGCACGCCCAGAATGCACCTGAACACACCTCCCTGTAAGACCAGCACTCCCAGAATGCACCTGAACACACCTCCCTGTAAGACCAGCACGCCCAGAATGCACCTGAACACACCTCCCTGTAAGACCAGCACGCCCAGTATTCATCCTGCACATACACTTATTCTTACTATTCTTATGTTACATACTGTACATATCTGTCTGTATGGTTCATTCTGTTTTTCTTATTACATATTCTGTTATGAAAAATGAAAAAATAAACTTTGTATAATTCGGACTTCCTGCTGCTTGTCATTGAATATGTTTACATGCACTTTAATATTCCACTTACTTCCCACCACCACTGGAATACTTTGAATAAATCCTGTTTTGCACGGCTGCATGTAAAGAAGTAGTAAAGTATTCACTTTCATCGCCATGGAAACAGCTCAGTCAGTTAGATTATGCGCACGTAAACAAAGTCAGCGTTGCCTATAAATGCCTGTGATGTTCTGGTGTCCACATTCTGGCCCCAGTAGTTTACTTTCCTTTCCACGTACAGAAACAAATCCACCCATCCCTGATTAATTGCCGTGATAATAAAGTGTTGGAACACACCCCCCCGACCAGATGTTCTATGAGCCTCCATCATTGCAGTTTTATCGCCTGGAAATAATCAGTATTCCAGACTTTTTGCCTGACTTTCCAGCACCCTGAGCAGAAAATCACCTCCGTTTATACTGCTGACAAATCTCCCACGTGCATGTCAAGCGTGTAACATGCATCAGATCAAGGTGAGACGCGCGTGCTGGTTCGACTGCGACGGGGACTTAAAGCGAGGCTACAGTGGTTCTCGTGAGTTTATGAACCCATGCTAAGGTTGACTAAAAACAGGAATAAAATTCATCTTAATGCCTTAATTAAAAAACACTGGAAAAATCCAACCTCTAAGGACACCAATTTTCTTTGTGAATGAATAATGTATCGTAAATAAATAAATGTTCTTCCTTAAAATACAGGGGGCATAAGTCAGTACTCCTCTATGCTAAATTCCCATAGAGGCAGCAGGCAGTTATTTCATGGATCCAGGATACTATGCATCCTGATAAAGTTCCCTTCACCATAACCCCCCCCCCCCCCCCCCACCCCACCCCATCACACACACACACACACACACACCATCACATACCCTTCACCATACCTAGAGATAGGCATGGGGTACTTTCCATAAAATCATCTCTCAATGCAAGTCAAACCAGCCGTTAGGCTAACTGACATAAAAACATGCCGTTGGCTGTGTCTCAAAGCGCCTACTTTGCACATTTCAAACATTTAGTTTAAAGTATATCGTGGAGATAACGCACTGAAAGTACCCGGATGACACCCTCAAAATGGTCCAAAAGTTCAGTGTGGAACGATGGACGCTACGCGCACTAAACGGGCGCCATCTTGACTACAAAGCAGAAAGGGGGAGGGACCAGGGACCTCGACCGGCGGCTGATTGGACGAACGTGTCACGTGGGTCTGGCTTCTCCCGGATTTCACAACCGAGCTTAAATGGCGGCCAGATGGCGGCTTGTTTGGAATACGATCTCGAATTTTACGCAAATAGACGAATGTCAAATGTCACCGAACGAATGTCTGCCAGATTGAAACCGATGAATTGAGAGCGACTGCGAATTGAAAACGGAGAGAGGAGGTGCAAAATAAAAAAAATAAAAAAAGAAAGAAGGAAAAGCAGGAAGCTGGTTCTGCCTAGTTTCTGCAGACACATCCCATAAAACCAGAGATGTCCGATACCACGTTTGGCTTCCCGATACAGATTCCGATACCTGAACTTGTGTATCGGCCGATACCAGTTAACAGCTGTATAATACTATCTCTGTGTAGTGTAAGACAGGGCCCTAAAAGTTACTGATCTGTGAATATAACTCAATAAATAATATTTTGTTTCACAGCCTGAATATGAAAACTCTCTGCTGCTTCTGGGGCAAATTCTGAGCCTCAAAGTCGGAAAATCTGCCAAATTCTGCTTTGAGCGTTTTTTGGTTTGGCGGACAACTAGGCAGGCCAAAATCTATTTATGAACCTCAACTGATCGGCAAGGGGCCGGGGTCACAATCTGCAAGGGGCCGGGTCACAATCTGCAAGGGGCCGGGTCACAATCTGCAAGGGGCCGGGTCACAATCTGCAAGGGGCCGGATCACAATCTGCAAGGGGCCGGATCACAATCGGCAAGGGGCCGGGGTCACAATCGGCAAGGGGCCGGATCACAATCTGCAAGGGGCCGGGTCACAATCTGCAAGGGGCCGGGTCACAATCTGCAAGGGGCCGGATCACAATCTGCAAGGGGCCGGATCACAATCTGCAAGGGGCCGGATCACAATCGGCAAGGGGCCGGGGTCACAATCGGCAAGGGGCCGGATCACAATCTGCAAGGGGCCGGGGTCACAATATGCAAGGGGCTGGGTCACAATCTGTTAGGGGCCGGGGTCACAATCTGCAAGGGGCCGGATCACAATCTGCAAGGGGCCGGATCACAATCTGCAAGGGGCCGGGTCACAATCGGCAAGGGGCCGGGTCACAATCGGCAAGGGGCCGGATCACAATCGGCAAGGGGCCGGATCACAATCTGCAAGGGGCCGGGTCACAATCTGCAAGGGGCCGGGTCACAATCGGCAAGGGGCCGGGTCACAATCGGCAAGGGGCCAGGTCACAATCGGCAAGGGGCCGGGTCACAATCGGCAAGGGGCCAGGTCACAATCGGCAAGGGGCCGGGTCACAATCGGCAAGGGGCCGGGTGCGGCCCGCGGGCCTCGAGTTGGACACACGTTGCTGTAGAGAAATCAGAGCCGGCGTCCGGGGTAAAGCTGGTGTAGCCCGCTGCTCGGAGAGAGAACCAGATTAGAGGAGCTGCTATCAGCGATCACAGAGCCATCAGAGGGATTTACTCTGACGGAGAGATAGAGGAAGTCCACTCCCGGTGGACGGCGTGTGGCGAGGAAGAGATACAGATCGCTGGAGAGGGAGAGGAAGTACGTGACTGCAGACGAAGGTCTGTCTAGTCCACACAGCATTCCGGGATGTTAGAAAAACGTGCTCTGGTTTTTTGGCATTTCTTTAAACCAATCACAATCGTCTTGGGCGGTGCTAAGCTCCGGACGGAGCCACGGTGCCTCTGCTAAATAGCCTCAGGAAGGAACTTGTTTTGGTGGAACATGTGTACGTTCAAAAGTAGCGCGCGCACACACACACACACACACACACACACACACACACACACACACACACACACACACACACACACACACACAGTTGTTTCCTAACATCATGCTGCTGATAACTCGTTACATCTGAACTATGAATAATTAACTCTGTATCTTTGAACTGGTTTCTGGGTATCTTTGTGTCACGGCGCCGTTGGCTGCCGTGTTTCTATCCTGTTTGCGGTTTCCACGGCGTGTGAAGCTCATTGTTCAGTCACACGTGAACTATAATCGCCGAGATGCTGCCAGCTGTCGAGCACGCCGCCAGCATCAGAGGAACTGAGAGATGGAGAGACGGAGAGAGAGAGAGAGAGAGGAGAGAGGAGAGAGAGAGATATAGAGAGAGAGAGAGGAGAGAGTGAGAGACATAATTAAAGACATGTCCACCTCACATTAACCCTCGTGTCGTCTTCCCGTCGACGACGCAGCTTTTGGTCATTCTGGGTCAAAATGAAAACATTTATTTTTTATTATGTTTTGGTCGTTTTTTTTCGACACTTTTGTGGCTTTTTTGACATTTTTAAGGTTTTTTTTAGCGTTATTTTTGTTACATTTTTGTTAAGTTTTTGAAGCTTTTTCAGATTTCTTTGTCTATTTTTCTGATGTCTCTGTAGATTTAAAAAAAAAGTTTTTCTTTTTTTTTTCTCCACGTTTTTGAAGCATTTTTGTCACTTCTTTCAACCTTCTATCAATTATTTTTGAAGTTGTTGCAGAAATAAAATCACCAGAGTGCAAGGAATGAAGTCACAAAAGTGGAGATCTCTTTTTCTGTGTTTTTTGACGCTTTCGTAAAATTTATTATTATTTTTTTTTTTTAGATTTGTCACTTTGTCCCTTAAGGTCGAGACACACGGACCAGACGGCCAACCCTCGCCAGACTGATCAGTCTCCCCGAGTTGGCCAAACACGCCGAGGAGACGAGACGTAATACGTCTCCGTAACAGCAGGCGGCGCTGATCTGTATTGTCGGCCAAAAGTGAAAACCGGCAGCTGATTGGACGAATGCGTCACGTGGGTCTGGTTGCT
>JALJEH010000088.1:0-33496 GCA_023631565.1 Gymnocephalus cernua | reverse complement strand
AATCCAGGATGAAGGTTAGTGCAAAGTGTAGTAACTACATGGTGGAAATGTAGATGTCTAGCAATTTTTATCTGACAGTGACTAGACAGCATTCTTTCCAAGGCAGAGTCCATCAGTTATTAAGAATACGAGTTACATACTAAAATATACTACAGACCAATACTATGCAATTACTGTTTGACAGATAGCAAATGGGGTTTGAATTCTGATCTCACTTCCTAAAGTAGCCATGCAACAGACATTCATTTTAGACATCATAGTCATCTACTTATGTTGTATTTGCCATTCACCTACTACTATTACTACGTCTTCCAGCCTGTGTTTGCATGGTTAAGACAAGACCTACCTGTAGCGACTGATAGATGGCCAAAGAAAGCTCTGCATCATCAGCATCGTCACCCCTGAAACACAAAAAGCCTATTAGCTTAAACAATGTGAACCGTCTCCTAGCCAGGACTGCATGAAATCATAATTTATGAAAATGTAACATACTCTGAGTGATGTGATTTATCCTCCTCACACTCTTCAGCTCTTTTGTTGCTGAAAACACGCAAACATAGCAATCATATTAAGCCCAGTTTGTGCAACCGGACTGCTGTGACAGAAGGATTCATTATTACAGTTTGTCAGTGATGACATTGATTTCATCAACTTAACCAATATATTAGTTTGCAAATAATTGAAATGCACTGTAGACATTTTAAGTTAAATTATGTAATATACATATGGTCCAAGGCTAAAAAGGCCTTGATTGAGGACAGTACCAAAACAATGATCTTCCTGGACAAAACGGTTAATAAAAAAATATAATAATAATAACAACAAAAATTAAAAAAAAAAGTTAACTATTCAAATAAATCTTTGCTATACATTTGACTTGATTGTGCAGCGCTGATTATAAACCATTTACCTTTTTGGGTACCTTAATACCTTGTCTCATCTAAGTTGCTCAGACTGATTCTTACACTTTTCCAGACGGCACTAACAGTAACCAAGGTCCAACAATGCCTCCTAAGGATTATGATGAATCATTTATCGATTGCTGTTAACAATTTCTATTAAAACTACAGTTTTGTGTACCAGTTCACATACGTTTGTTATATCCTACTAAAAGTTGTAGTTCAAATGTGAAATGCCGTAGTGGACATTACCATATTCTGAGATGGCTTTCCAGGTCACAGAGGGGAAAGTCCTTCTGACACCTCAAACATCTCTCCATCACAGCAGATTTCTGAAATTCAAGATATGACATTGAATATATCAGTAATTAATAATATTACTAATAAATAAGGTACGCAACATTGGCTTACCTCCTCCACAGGCAGACAAAGTACAAGTGATCGCTGTAAAGGAATTATATACAGAGGTGCCCTCTTGATGTCCACAGATCTTCGTAGGTACTCTATGCTGTATCCTGCTGCCGGAATAGGGACCTTCTGGAGTTTCTTTGTTCTGTCACTCTTCGCAAGAGTGTAACCACCTGCTTCACGGAGTGGTGGGTAGGTGTTGTGTAAATGTTCTGAGAGATAGGTGTGATCACCCATGTTGTTTAGAAAGGTGATTATCTTCTTTCCTATACCACACTGTTCAAAAAAACAAGCCTCCTCAGGATTTGGCACAGTAGTAGCATCAGGCTCTGGAAGGCACACAAAAACATGTGTCCAGGGTACCTCCCTTTTCTTCTTACGGGATATGCCTCTCCATCCTCCAGAAGATACGTTGTTTGGTCTGAAAAGGCGAGCAAGATTGGCTTGAATATCATCTCTGTGGGTGTTCGAAGAAAGACATACAGAGGAGGATGGCCAGCATGCAGGCGGTCGGGCAGAGGCCGAATGGTATGGAAGCAATGGCACAGAGGATGACTGGGATGTTGAAGGTTGTGCAGTGGACGATGAGTGTGAATGGTATGGAAGCAATGGCACAGAGGATGGCCCGGCTGCAGAGGGCGGGCCAGAGGACGATGAGTGGTGCGGGAGCAATGGCACAGAGGAGGTTGGCAGGGATGTAGAAGGTGGTGCAGAGGAGGAGGCGCTCGCCAACCTGTCGGCTAGCAGATTGGTTGTCCTCTGCATATGCAGCAGCAACTGCTGAATATTATCTGCACTCCTAAATAGTAAAAAAGGGAAAGAAAAAAAAAAAAAGGGATGAACATGAAATTGTAACATACTGGTATATTATTCTAGTTCCAGAATGGGTACCCCAGAAGTGGAGTGGGAGTTGCAGTATAGGCAGAACTCTATTTTTTAAAGTCCAATCTTACAATTCACATGTTGATCTACTAGGGCTGCCCCCTCTTAGTCGACTAATCGGTCGTTTACGTCTTAGTCGACTAAGATTTCTTTAGTCGATAAGTTATTTTTTTATGCTTATTCATGCATAATTACTGATTTACAAGCAACTTATGAGAACATTTCTGGTGAACACAAGATTTAAAGTGGTGCTTTTGCAGGATTAATTTCAGATAAACTCCGTTTTACAGATGGTTAATTAACTACATTTATATTGCGCTTTTCTAGTCTTAACCACCTCTCAAAGAGCACAGCTCTGTCGATTAAATCAACTAATTGACAAAATCATATGAGGTTAGTCGACTAAGAATTTCTTTAGTCGAGGACAGCCCTATCTACTGGGTTTCTAATCTAATGAGTTCGCTACAATTGGTGAAGCAGATATACGTCGTTCCTGCAGCTTTACAAGTCGCAAACAATGCTCGCTGTTGCCTTTTATTTATGTCAGTGGCTGTTGCTGGCTCGCTGTAATACAATATTTCTATATGAGCCGAAAGTGGTCATAGTTTGGTTACACTTGACAGTAACAAGGCAGACAAATTAAAAAAACAATACAATGGGAGCTTTAGGCTACTGACCGCTCCTTTCATTTAAAATGAAAAAACGGCAAATCTTGTGTGAAATTATACAGGTCCGTGTACAACCATAACTTTAGGTCATATGTAAACTATTCGAGGCAGTAGAAGAGCCTATATTTTACAGTTTTGAACGAAACCTTATTTCATATTTCCAATGCAATGAAATTCTGTCACTCTGAAGCCGAAAGATCAAAACAAACCTCAGCCTAACGACACTATGACCGTAAATAGGCATACAGGTTTCAAATTAAAATAATTCAATATTTAAAAACTCTTTACAACGTTCAATACTCACATTGTTCGACGTTTTGTCTTCGACTATCGGGATCATATGGCTGGCAAGAAATGAAATGGCGGTATGCCGCTCTTTCCTCTTCTTTGCTATTTTGGCGGTTCACGAAGACACACCTACGTCTCTGATCGTCCGACAGCAAAATCACGAATCCCACTATGGCACCGCCAAGACCCGCCCTCCGAAGCAGCTCGATTGGTTGGAGTTAGGCATTTCACCTCGAGTGGTTAAGGTTAGGATAGCGGATTGGTCAGGGGATAGGACATGAACAAATGGGGTCACGTTACCTTGGACACCTGGCCAATAGTAGTGATTGAAGGGCGGGTCTTGGCGTTGCCATAGTGGGATTTGTAGTTGAGACGTAGCAGAAATCCAGGAACAGATAACTCTGGATTTGGAGTCACTGTATGTTTTGGTCATTCAATTTTCCTTTCATAAACAGGTATTAAGAAACACAAAAAATGTTATTTGATTTTCGTTTTCAAATCCAAAATTTGAAAATTGCAATACAAGCAGGCCTGCTTTTTATATTCTGAGACCGGATGTTGTCGTTTCCAAGGAAACCGCCCCACTGTGACTTTGGATTCCTACTCTGATTTTAGACATGGCGAAAATAGTCATGTGCAGAAATCTCTGTGCGTATATCTCACAGGAAAGTGAGGGTGCAAGAGGATTTTCTGCAAGAAGTGTGAGATTTTGTGGTGAAAATGGCTCCAACACGATGTGAATATAGATCTGCGTGTGGTATGGAGTCATCCAAAGAATTTCTAATATAGACGGGCTTTGACTCATCTGAAACCTACCCCAACTTCCTGAGTGACTGATGCTCCGTTTTTTTTTTGCACCCCTTTACATAGATATGGCTATGAAATACATCCGGAAATGAATAATTGAGGCAATAAAGATATTAGTCAATAGTTTAATAGCCTAAATACAGTTTACTTTGATTTATTTCGGGGGACTGTGTTTTATATGCAACGTTACACATTCATTTCCCTATTTGCACGTTATATTTAAATTTGGTTATATCTTACAGACTCAGACTAAAAGCAACTAGCTAGCCTCCCTGGCATAGTGCATCAAACCATATCACTATCTTATGATGCAATATTGATAGATTGTTATACAAGTAGGCTATGATGCTTGGAGTTTTTTTTATAATTGTAAGAAGCTGAGGGAGGGGTAATTGCCAAGATAGGAAACTTTAAAATATACCTGTCAAAATCATCACTGAAGTCAGCTGGAGCACGCAAGTTCTTGCTGAAGAAAATCTCATTTTCATACATCACATACTCCTTGCCAAGCTGGAGAAACCAAGCATAACATTTGGGTTGCTCAAATTGCCAGACATTAAAAGTAATTTTAAATATTTGTAAGCAGCAGTACCTTGACTGTGACTCCACAGCTGTTGATTGTAAAAGAGAAGAGAGCCCAGGTGCTGTCTGTCTCTTTGGTTCCACAGTTTTTGTCTACCATGTTGGTTCTATATAGCAGTCCAGCTGCAAGCAAACTAAACCTACTATAGCCAACACAAACTTAAGTTAACAACTTGCTTTTTTTGTATATCCTGGCCAAACTGGCACTATATGCTGCTGTCTGCTCCACACCAATTTGTATAAGTCAGTTTCTCCACCCATGAGGTTTAAAGGCAACTCTAAGCTCATCAGCTGCAAATGATTGAAAGAAACCTTAAATGCTAATGAGCTACACATGTGAATGTAACACCTGACAGCCTCTGGTTGGTGGTGAATAGCCTGCCTGTCTAGCAGACACCTGATGTCAGTGGCTGTGGCTTTTGGGTTTTGCCTTACGTAAGTTTATTTAGCTGTGACACAACCCATTCAGTTTTAAATTGTGCTGACATTTTAGCATGCAAGACACATGCTTTTGTCTTTCAGTGTTGCCTTAGTTGTTTCTGTGTGGTCAGCTGTAGAATGTGTTAACTTTCCTGAAAGCAATTGAAGATAGAGCAACATGATCTGTTGATTATTTTGTGTAGTAGCCTAGGTTACACCACTACACTTTCAGAAATATTAAGAAATTGAAGACAGCTGGTTCAAAACCTCTGAAAGACAAAAGTATTAGATAGGGATATGATAGAATATTTAACAATATTCTGAGATATTGCAGATATTGTTATTTTAACAATTCAACACAATAAAATGCATATACACACATAAAGAAAGGGCACAGACTGTTGCATGTTGGACATGCTCATGTTGCATGCAAATACTTTTACTAGCCAACAATGTTGCACAATACATGTCCAACACATCAAAATAGTCGTCATAATAAGTGCAGCATGGGTAGGCTGCCTTATCAACATAAAATCATTGTATGGAAATGAATGTCTTCCCCCTCTCTTTCTCTTTTCATTTCTGAGCTGTCATGATTAACTTTCAGATTCCTGAAGGATTTTTGACAACCTCTGATCGGTCTGGTTTTATTTTCTAAAAAAGCTTGTAAAACATCAACCATGTTGTCCACAGTCAATCTATGGACATCATTCTTTTCAGGAAAAACTGGGCTATTAGAATATGTGTGCTGCAGTGAGGTCACTTGAATGTTAAACAAGGTTGCAGGACCTTAAAGATAAAATAAATAAATAAAACAGAACATGAATCTCACAGATATGTATTGATATGACACACAGATCAATAAAAGCTAAGCCAATCTCCTGTCTAAAACACTTCTCATATGTCTTGGAAGTCAAACTGTGAAGAAATTAGCATTACAACTTATACAGTTGACAAAATATCTACATTTTTCAAAAAAAGTCCAGACGCTTTTGCCCTCATGACATGCATATTGGAGTCACCCAGTGCAAAAAATAAACGTAATGAACATTATAACTCATATGAATTCTCCTATCATAGAACATCTCTGCTCTCGAAAGACTGCTTTCCATTGGTTGGCAAAACAATAACAAACTCTTAAAGCATCATGGGAAACCGGAAATGCATGTAGCATCATAGCTAACGGCAAATCAGCGGAGATAAACGGTAGAAAAATCATAAATTATGGACATAAAGTGTAGCTATCAATCTTGGATGTAAGACCACCCCGAAAAAAGGCTGGATACAAAACCTCCCGTGAAGGCTAGAAAGACAGCAAAGAGACGCCTGTGACCCGTTGGCTTTTAACTGCATAAAACCCTTAATACGTCCATGCATAAAACAGTAAGACGATCAATCTTATGGTTATTAAATTATTAAAATATGATTACTCCGTACCAGTTGGTGGCGATAATGCACCAAATCGTTGATGTCCTATAGGACAATTTGTGTTCTTCTTCTTTAGAGTGTGAGTGTATACACTCACACTCTAAAGAAGAAGAACACAAATTACCGTTGATAGGTAACACCTGCGAATTTACAATATTTAGCTAGCTACGGTTTACAGCCAGTCCTAGTTAGTCACGTCAACAGCATTTTCGATATTTGTCAGAGAATAGGCTTCTGTTATGGACCGGTAAGATACTTTTTGTTTTAAATTGTTAGAACTAAGCCTCCCGCTATTTATCTTGCAGCAAAAAAGGCCATGCTAAGTTAGACCTACATGCATGGTAATATATACCTAGGCTAGTATTCAGCGTTGTAATCATGGTGTAGGATACAAACTCCAATACAATTGACTGATTATACCTATGTTGCTTTGCACAGTTCTCAGGATAATCAGCGGAGCCGTGCACTGTTGGAGTTCATCTATAATGAATGTCGGCGACTCTGTGATCAAATTGAAACACACCCTTCGCAAATTGATTTGGATTTTTTTTTCTGGCGCTATAAAGAACTCTATGTTATTCTTTTAAGATGTATACACAGCGGAATTTTTACAGACATGGAATGTGTACTTCAGAGTATACAAGCAACGTTGGGCTTATTAGAGGACAGAAGTCAGCCAACACAGGGATTCCATGCCGCCATTTTCAGGACTGGGGAGAGAGGACGACCATGTTGGGACATTTCTGGGGAACAACTGCAGTACCTCCTAGAGTTCAATTTCACCGTCAGGGAAATTGCACGGTTATTTGGTGTAAGTTATAGGACAATAAGGAGAAAAATGGCAGACAATGGACTGTCCGTCAGGATGCACTTCAGTGACATCTCGGATGATGAACTGAAAAGAGTCATCACCGATTTTATCCAACAGTTTCCTGATTCTGGAATTAAAACTGTTAGCGGATATCTCAACGGTGTTGGACTGAGGTAAGAAACACCATATACATTATCTTATCTACCGAGCGCAGTATACATGTTATTTGCTTTATTCTAGGCTGTTCAATTATATGTCTTTCATTTTGAGGAGTGCATCTTTTAAAACTTTGCCAATAAGTATCAGCTTTGTTTGACCTTCAGGTAAGTGTAAAAACATGAATACAGTATCCAATAACATACAAATGGTGAGGATAACTTAATTGGCGATGTAGGCTAATAAGTTTTTCTGCATACTAAAGAAAACTGTAAAACTGAAGCAACAGTATGCTACATCCTTTCCCCCAAAACAATAGTCGCTCGCCACTCAGCAGGGCTCAAGTTTTGAAGACAGGCAAGAGTGACATTCTCTCCACCACCAGAAAATGTTAAGCATTAAACACTTCATTTCCTATATTGTGGTGAATTTCGATGCACCTATTAGTACCTTTTTTCTAAATCAATATGCTGGAAATATCTTTATGTAAAGGGACACAAATTACAATTCAAATATAAAAACATGATGGAATATATTGCAGTAAGGCTCTCAGGTATTCTGTATTGCTTTCAACTATTCTCCTTTGGTAACAACTTTCATAATTATATCTGAGTCAGCACAGATGTAGCTTAGGCATCATTTACTCTTACCTTCTCTTTTGCATCTTTTGTTGGGGAAGTAACCTCCTTAAATGTGCATATGACAATTATTCACCTCAATTATACATTATTCATTTTAATGGATTAATAAACCCCTGGACTTTAATATTTCAGATGTGTTTGAGCAAGATTTCTGCTCATGTCCAAAACTTTTGCACATTCAAAATATAACTCATCCCATGCTCTGAGATTTGGAGGAGTCGTGATATTTTGTGAAAAATAAAGTGATAATAGGATGTTAAAAGAATACAGTCACAATATTTCAGAAAATAATCCACCTGCACAATAATCTGCTGTCCATTACGTGATTGCTCTGCTGATACGGTAGACCTCAGACCTTCTGACAGACCATAGATCCCCGTCTGGGTCTCTGGTCTCTGAATGAGACTACGTTTAGTGAAGTGGCTGAACGCTGCTCTACGTCGGAGGTGGAAAACAGAATTAACGGGGCTCAAACGCGTCACATCTGCCGCAGCATCTCCACAGCAGACCGCGTCCATAAACCTGAAGCTGCACAGCTTTTTACAGTGAGAGTGGACACTAAGCCACGTTTCATATTTGTCAGTCAACTTTTCAAAATACATTCAGGGCTACACTCAAAACATTTGAGCCGAAGCCTCGGCAAAATCAGCTGACGCCGCGTCTGGTGTAGCCCCTTTCTTCTTTTTTTTTTTTTGATTGGCTACGGATAAGACCTCCAGGGGAGACTCGCTTTGTTCCATAGTGAGAGCGGCGCGGCCAGAGAAATTTTGGGCCCTGCGGCATATTAAATGTATTATAAATAGTAGTTATGCGTGAGAAATACAATGTGTGGCGGGAGTGCGTGACAAAAGACCGAAATGAGTGACTGTCACGCTCAATGTGTGACACTTGAGAGCCCTCACTCAGTTTTTTAAAACCTGTAGGTATGACGTTTTACAGCCGGTAGTGGTTTTTAAATTGTGCAAAAACTCCACTGAAGCTGTGCATGATAAGGGTGAGAATGCACATTAACACTGACAGGGAACATTTAGCTTTTATTGACTTGAAAAATAATCGTATTAATCTTATTAACCACACCGACCATAGTGTTGCCAGGCATGACCACTGTGGAGTGACAACTGTAGATGAGAAAAATGTCTGTTTCATCAACAAAAGCACACTATATAGTTGCATGCTTCACATCCATTTTGCTTTTGCAGAAAAAGCAGCTAAAAAGTGCACCGACACTAACCGCTCCTTTTCCAGCTCTCACATAGGCCACAGCTGGCTCGATAGCACTGTTGGAAGAAGCATTAGTCTTTTACTAAAGTTTAAAGTGGCAGGGCAGCAATGTACAAATATACACAACAGTAATTTCTCTGACTTTTTTTTTTTTTTTTTTTTTTCTTCCTTGTGTCAAGGGTTCAAAGATCTCGAGTGATGGAAACATTGCGGCTTGTCGATCCATTGGGTACAATTTGTCGTGGGCTTGGCATAAACCTCATCACAAGAAGAGTGTACTCAGTACCTGGTCCTATGGCTCTTTGGCACATTGATGGAAATCACAAGTTAATTCGGTGAGTATCTTTCATGAAAATATGTTATACGACAATTGTTCAATCTCAAGAATACAGAAAATGAACTCATTATTTCTTCTAGTTGGAGAATTGTGATCCATGGAGGAATTGATGGGTACAGCAGAAAAATAATGTACCTATATGCAGCAAACAACAATAGAGCCTCCACTGTTCTCATGGCCTTTCTTGGAGCTGTCCAGCAGTTTGGAGTTCCAACACGTGTTCGCAGTGATAAAGGTGGAGAGAATGTTGATGTGGCCCGCTTCATGCTTGAGCATCCCCAACGAGGACCAGGTATATTAAACATACTTTCAGTCATTATTTAAAGTAATGTAGCCGTTGGAAAATATATTTTCCATTACTTATACACGTTGTCTTATTTAAAAAGAATGTAATGTACATTTATATTGTCAATTATCACAGAAAGAAGAAGTTTCATAACTGGACGCAGCGTCCATAATCAGAGGATTGAGAGGCTATGGAGAGATGTTTGGTGTGCTGTGACTGTGAACTATCAGACAGCATTCCAACATCTGATGGACACTGCAGCTGTAAACCCTGACAATGAACTGGACCTTATTTGTCTTCATTACGTGATGCTGCCCTGGATTAACAGACATTTGCAGCTTTTTAAACAAGGATGGGATCGCCATTCCCTCTCCACAGAACAGGGAAGGTCACCTCAACAACTGTGGATTGCAGGGCAACTAATGGGCCACAATCCAATTGCAGACCCAGTCAATGAGCAGGTCTGCCTTACAATTTCTATTTATATAAACATGCATGTCATTTGAATATACTGTATGAGGTTAAAGCTCAAACGTATCAAATATAATGCTATATGGAGCAATTTTACTGCATGATTTACTTATTCAATGTTATATGCCAAGAAAATTGACTTATAACTGGTCAATTTTTCATGAAATCTTGTGGGCAGGAGTTGCATGACTCATGGCAGAACCCATAAAACCACCAGTCAGATCCAGACAATATTTTTTTTTCTTGTCATTTTGAGATATAGCATTTGATTTAGTCAGGTTAGTCCTCTCTCAGCATGCATTTCTAGTTAAGAGATGAGATACTTTTTGAAACCTTTGTGACCAGATTTTGTTCTCATATAGGGGAATCTTGACGACTATGGGATTGACTGGGGGGGACCAGTGCCACTTGATCCTGAAGGGACAGTTGATGTTCCAGAGCCAGCAGAGGCCCTACAACTCCTCATCCACCAACACCTTCATGGAAGAATTGATCCGCTCAAACACAGCACGTGCTTTGGGGTGGACATTCTCCTTGAGGCATTACAACTTGCAAGGCAGCTGTGTCCTGACCAATAAAAGAAATACAAGTCTTTAATTGAAATGGTTGAATCAGTCAGTCAATGGGGAGGAACCATAAATATTGTGCGTTTTTGAAAACTGCATCTTAAGATTGATGGGGAAAAATTGTTGTCAAAAAGTAGATTGTAGTGAGATCCATATTTCCTGCCAATGTGGCTTTTTCACATAGTGAGTCTTTAACTGCCTTTTATGTATTTTTCTTGGATTTTATCTACTTTGTCTTTTTTTTTTTTTTTGTCTTCTTTGTCTGACTTTACAGTGCTTCATCATATTCCCCCATGTATCAGACGAGAATATGACACAAAATAGCTGAGATTATTTTGAAAGAAGGAAAGTATGTTCGGGACAAAAAACCCTGCTTCTCTTTATTTACATGTTGCCAAAAGTTAGATAAATTGGTCAGTTGAATATTAATAGTTTTAAGATAAAAAAACAATATAGTCAGTAATGCATATCACGTTTATGATTGATTGAAATGTGTTTCATAAAAAAGAGCATATACTGTTTATTGCAGGTTTTTTTTTTTTTTTTTTTTTTACAAAATTAATATATAACCGTGATAAAAATAACGAATAGTTAATGCAGGATTTTAAATGCTTTACAACACACAAGGCCATACATTAAGTAGAAAAAAGTGACCGATTTTTGACAGTTTTTTTTTTTTTATTTTCTAAAAATAAATACTTTTATTTTTTATTTTTTTTACGTCGCGTCATTTCAGGTACCGAGACCGAGAGGGGCAGCTCTGCGTTAGCCCAGTGTATAGTTATTCTCTGTCAGGATCAGGAGTCGGGTTTCTCGGTACTTTTTGTATTTCAAATTATTATCGTCGTGGTAAACGACGGTTTGTGGTGGTTGCACAAAGTCCAGCCTGTCAGGACATAAAGTCCACAGGTTCCTTAATAAGAAAAAGGCAGCGCCATCTTCGGGCCTGAATGGGTGCCTTTAGTGCAGGTGAAGAGACGGGACTTCATGCGTCTGCTAGGATAAACACCGTCTAATAGCCGTCAGTTAGACTGGAGGATTATCATCCTAGCGACATGATGGACTTCAAGCAATAAGGGCAATAACCATAGACGGTATGTAAAAGGCAACCAGTGAGACTCGGAGCATCGTATCGGGCCTGCGAATCCCACAGTACTATGGTCACGCCAAGACCCGCCCTTCAATCACTACTATTCGTCAGGCGTCCAAGGTAACGTGACCTTGGCGTGGTCTTGGGATTCGTAATTTTGCTGACCGGTCCTCCTGTTCTTTGGCTGCCGCTGGCGGGAGACAGGACGGTCACGGATCCGTCAGATTTAGCTCGACAAAAACATGAACTCAACTGTGCACCGCGTAAGTCTTTTTTTACGTTTACGTTTAATGAGAAGCAAAAATGTAAACACCGCAGCAAGTTTGTAAGGGATAATATCTAATGCTAACATTAAACATTAGCAAACATGTTATTTTAAAAACGTTAACGCTAGCATGAAGTACAGCCGAGTGGAAATCGGGAGAGTCTGGACTTTCCTCGGTGAGCCGGTAGTGTTTCGAGGCCACGAGTGGGTCTGATAATATACATTGCACGTTCTTCTTTAGCAACAACATCCAGCGGCCTGGTGTGCGGCCGCTGCCCGCTGGTCAAACTGCAGCCTCTGCTCAACCCGTACGGCCGGACGCAGCAGCCTCTTATTCCAATATAAGCACAGGCTAAAGTGCAGGTCACGACCCACAACCAGGATTATCAGAAATATAGGTTCAGACTCAAAAGGAAAACAATTATTGAGGAGGAGGAGGAGGCAGCGAAATGCTCCAAAATAACGGACATGTTCCGAGCATCAACGAGTAAAGATACTATATGTGAAATAAGCTAACTTTACTAAGCGCCTAATGTCAAAGCTAGGCCCAGATGGGAATTAGCACCAGCTACCAGCCAGCCAAAAGTTACATTTGAAAGAGCATATGAGAGGGCATAATTGGAAACCTCGGTTTGCTAATGTTAGAACCATCAAGTCCAGTTACAGATTTCTGACTTTGTTGTAATTTATTTTTAGGCTTTAGGAGGGCAATTTTATTTACAGCCAGTGCTGCAGTGCTTGCTGACCCCTCAGACATCTGTGCTTCACTGTGGCTCACAGTGTAACTTCAACCTTACACGTTTCAGCAGGTAGATTTACATTACTCATACCTAGAATGAATTGTACATGCCACACATCTGTCAACATAATGTATGAGGGCAAATAATTAGAATCTTTCTGTATGATGCAGGCAGGTACAACTCCAACACTATATCTGACTTAAGGAAGGACACAGTGACATAGGACAACATATGCAAGTGCCAGCCCTCACAGACAGAAATCAAGAGGTAAGGACCACTGACTATATTTACAGCGAAATTCAGAAGTTTTTATTTTTAAAGTCTTGTGTTATACCTTTTGGTTGCCAAGTTGGTGTGGGATGAGTTGTGTGAAAGGAAGAAAACATTTGTTTGACATCTGGCATATTGGCAAGAGTATCTTGATAAGGTAGTTTTGTTAAGGTCACCTATAATTACATTTTCCTTTTTAACATTTTGTGTATCTGTTCTGAAACTGATCTAGGGAAAGCTTTGGATGCTGCTGCAAATGACAGGGAATGAGAACATGTGAAGCTGTGGAGGCCAGCAGTTATTAACCACCTCTACTGGACTGGAGCCTTCTATGAACTTGAGAGATGCTTTTGTTTTGAAAGTGGATGTTTAATATGCTTCATGTTATTCATATACTAGCCGGTGTAAAAGCAGTACGTTGTCATTTTCGCATCATACTCAGTATGAATAGTACATCAGTAGGCAATTTCAAACAAAGTAGTAAAAAAAAAAAAAAACATGAACAAGATTTGATTGAAAGCCCATCTTTTTGCATACAAAATGTGTGTTTATGCAGGATTAACTGTAGCAGTTAAACTGGAAAGTGTAGCTACTGGAAAAGTGCTGGTAAAGGATGTCCCCACAGCATCAGACCTGTTCACTGGAGGCATTTCACGCCCTCATCCTGCACTTTGCACCAAAGCACACTGGGTTCTCCTTCCTTGGGATGTAGCTACAGCAGGCAAGTATGGGATGTTAAAAGAATGTAGTCTAACAGCAACCCCACTTTCATTAATAAAACCTGTCAGTATTACACATTTGAATTCTACACCATTGCATACCGCTCTAAACAAATAATATAAAGTTGAATCATCAGCACTTGAGATAGCTTAAACAAAAAAAATTATACACTTAATGACTATACGTTTTATTGCAGAACTGTTTTATCTTGGTGTACCCTATTAGGGGGACTAAGATAAAATTTGAATATTCTGTCCTGTCATAGTAATCATCACGTAATGGTGTTTTTTTAGTCACAGGTGGGGAAACTTGCCTCAACTCTTACAAAAGAAAAAAAGTGTTTTTCAAACTTTTCTGTATGTTGTTTTGACTTCTGGGTTCATTCACATAAGCACATCTTGTCACTGGTACATTTTACTTTTTCTACAGACTTCTTTTCGCAGCTCTGCATTTCAACAGCAATGGCAGCAGAGAAGTTGCTCGAACCAGTGATGGTGAGGTGTGTCATAAAAATGACCACAGAAGCCTCAATAGTGTGTAAGTACATATTTTAAAATCTATTTCTTACATCATTTTTCGGAACATTGATTAACTGTGGGCTCTAACCTGCAATATGCTCTTTGACAGGATGTTGCGGTTGAAGGCAGTGCTGTCGAGAACGTAATGCAGGTACATGAACTTCAACCTGGGGCCATATGCCCGGCCCATTTCTGCTGGTCGTCTGCAGTCTCAAGTTAAATAGGACGAAAAGGACGGAGACACGCCAACTAAGACAGCAATAGCTAGGCTAGAGACACGCATTGAAATGTAAGTATTAAGTTATTACACAGAACAAAATCTTTGACGTAGTTCAGTCCTGCGTTGTCTTGCTAACGTTAAAGACGAGAACCTCACTCTGGTCCAACACATTTATTTTTGCCCTGCCACACATATTTCAAGACTTTGTGGTAATGTCGGAAGTTCTACCATGGACTCTGTAACATCTTTTGTGGAAAAAAAATGCCTTGGTTACCTTGTTTCAAGCCATTTTAGCGTGGTATTGAAAGCCTGAAGGAAGACTCTGCTTGATTTCTGCCAGGTCTCATCAATATTCAACGAGCTAAGCTGCTTGACTCTGATTGGCTAACAGCTAGCCAATGAGAGCCTGGCTATCAGCATCCTTGACCTGATTTCTCCTAATTTCTTTTCATTTTCACATTCATGACATAACACAAACACATATGGACCGTACAGATTTCAAAAGATATAAATAAAAACGGTTTTGTGTGGCAGGGCACCTTTACAACCTTTCTATGATGGACAAAATGTTTGGAGGCAGTTTAAAGCTGCCTACACATGATAAGCGAATTGCTCTGCAAAGCGCAGCTCAGGTATTCGTCATCAATGGTGGCAAGGAAGCTATTTCCCGTTGCTAGGTAACAACATGCTGATATCTCATTGCTGGCTTTCAAAAAGTCAGCGGCAACTACGCCAAAATTGAAATAATTTGTACTTTGAGCACAGCGCAAAGCAGCAAATACGAGCAGTGCGCAACGCTAGGGGCAGCGCATAGTTTTTTTTTTTTTTCAAATATGTTTAATCAAACCTCAAAAAGCATAACAAACATTACAGATTGTATCCGGGATGTTCAAAGGGAGCTATTTTGACATTTTTCTTGTTTTTAAACAGTGCACATAAATTCCCACCCATTCCGCTCCCCCATCTCCCTCTAAGTCTTTCCCTTTAACCAGATACAAAATATGTATCTTCCATCAAACTTACTTACCCAACCATAGCCCTCCCCCCTCCCTCTCGGCCCGTCCCAGTGTCCTGTTCATTGTGATGGGTAGCGCATAGTTGGGCGCGGTCGCCCTCCCTATAGGAAATCAATTTTAACGGCCAGCGCAAAGCGGTTTTCCCGCCTATCGTGTAAACATTATTGAGGCTGTATGTTTTATTTTTAACGTCTGAAAATGTCTGCACAGTTTGCAAGTTACTTAAGCTTTCTAGGTTGGATAGTTTGGCGCTGATTGGCTGTTCAGTAATGTCTTCTTTGATCTTGAACTCTTGTAAAGCGTGTTTTATTTGTTTTTTTTCTCCCTCTCCAGGTTTTACTGTGAAGCATTGATCGAAGGCCAAAGCTGTGATGACAAGGTTGACGGGTCCTGTGATGTGTGCTGCCTGTGGTCTCACACAACCAAATACATCCAACTCTTCAAGGATCTGCAAAACTGAACTCACAATATTACTACATAATTTGGTTTTGATTGTTTATGTAGCTGGGACACTTCTCCAGAGGTTGACACAGCAAATAGCAGATGTATTTGGTGAAAAGTTTGGGTCTGCTGGAAAATAAAGGTTGTACTGTCTGATGCATCAAAACACTGACTGTTGCTTTTGCAAAAGCCAAGCGCAAATCAAAATTAGTCTAATCATTATGCTTGTAAAATGATGCAAACAAACACTCAGACATCAGTCTCTTATGGTGGTGACGACACTGCTGTGAATCATCAGTTTAGCATAGGGTGGGTTACAGTGAAATCTCTGTTTTGGTGTGAGCGCCACCTTGGGGCCAACATGGGACTGCTTCAGTTCTGTCAGTAAATGAGGAACCAGAGAAAAAAAAATTAAGCATCTGACAGGAAAAAAAGTAATTTTCACAAACCAGATTTTTGTGTATTATATATTTTGTGTGAGATTCTTACTTCCTAGCATGGTTACAAAATGAAGACCAGATTTTTCTATACTGTAACTTTTAGAATTAATTGGCATCTTGTGGCCAAACTGCATTGAGTTTGTAGGCCTACAGTAAACTTTGAAATTGAGTAAATACTACTTAAGGCAACAATCCTCAAACTGTATTTATTGAGATCTGCTTATGAGAGACAAACAAATTTAGAAGTTTGGGGGCTATTGTTATGCTACGATGGACATTATATCGACCATTGTCGACCCGATATTTTTGTGTATTTTGTGAAAACAATTTAACTATTATGCTGTTAGATTTATCAAAAATGTTATTTTATAATTAGCCTATACTGAAATCCCATTCATATCACGTTTAGCCAACTTTGCTGATTTTCTGAGTGCTCTTATTAATGTGACAAGGTGTTTGAAAATAATTTGCAGTAATTGCTTTAGATGGGATAATAAAGGTATGCCCTGTTGCCACGGCTGCAGGGCCACCGTGTGTTGAACGTTACCTCCGTAGCTGGGAAATCTCAACTTGATAGCAGTGTCGACACTTCAGGACGACACAAAGCATCGACAGAGTGAAACGACGCATAGCGACGACACATTGTAACGACACAAAGCATCGACAGAGTGAAACGACGCATAGCAACGACGCATAGCAACGACAGAGTGAAACGACAGGAGTAAGTTCAGTTGACAGACAAAAGTTGAGTCATGTGAGCAATCGACAGACATGGAAGATGACACAGCATAGACAGTAAACAGACACATAGACATGAAAGACGACACATAGCATAGACAGTAAACAGACACATAGACATGGAAGACGACACATAACATAGAAATTAAACAGACACATAGACATATAAGACGACACATAACATAGACAGTAAACAGACACATAGACATAGAAGACGACACATAACATCGACAGTAAACAGACACATAGACATAGAAGACGACACATAACATAGACAGACAGACATAGACATCGACAGTAAACAGACACATAGACATGGAAGACGACACATAGCATAGACAGTAAACAGACACATAGACATAGAAGACGGCAAATAGCATAGACAGTTAGCACGTAGCATAGACAGTTAGCATGTCGACTAGACAGTAAACAGACACATAGACATGGAAGACGACACATAGACATAGACAGTCAGCGTTTCGACTTAATTTTGGCACAAATGGAACCCCATATGTATCAACGATTACCTCCAGTGTGCTCGGTTTGTTCCTGTTAATACCATATAGGAAACCGTATACCTAAAAACACGAGTAGAAAGACACTGCGATGACATGCTGACATGAGGAAGATTTCATATTTGAAGTGTGAATATCAATAGCTTGCAGCCGTCGACTATTACCTTAGAACTCTTGGGTAAGTGTTTTAGCAGAACTCCTTCAGCGATCTGCAGTTCGTCTTTGTTAAGGAACTTCATGTTTTGGGAAGTAAAGCCTCTTTACCGATATACTGTGTATGCTCTTTACCGATGCACTTTATCCTGCCTGCCGGTTTAAACTGCTCTGCTCCAATAAAAACGGTCTCAGTCTTTATAAATCACTGCAGTCGGTCATGCAGGGTCACTTACTGTGTGTCTTATACCGGTGTTCTGACGATTTATGCTGCCTTGTCGAAAACCTTGTTGTGTTTTTGTGTAACCCTATTTCCGTAATATGACATCTTGCTTTTTTTAATTACAAACAGCGGTTAAGTGTAGGCTACTGTAAGATACTCTATCGTAATATATTTGTCAGGGGTAGCATTTCGATAGACCACCTCCTCTTATCAAATAGTGCTACCACGCATGTGCAAAACGCT
The DNA here is from genome assembly GCA_023631565.1 of Gymnocephalus cernua. NCBI lineage: Eukaryota > Metazoa > Chordata > Actinopteri > Perciformes > Percidae > Gymnocephalus > Gymnocephalus cernua. The sequence continues at coordinate 15,033 of JALJEH010000088.1, read as the reverse complement.
TACTTACCACATTTCGATAGGGAGCACAAAGGGAGAGAACACCGGCTGAGCACAGACAGAAAAAATATTGTCATCATTGACTGTTATTTTTGTTACGGATGTCAGCTCGTATTTTGTGTAGAAATCTCTGTTGGAAGTCTACACTGGAGGGGATTGAAAAAAAAAGAAAAAAAAAAGAATTCACATACTGACTATCAACTCAGGAGAAATTCACATTATCAAACCATGTTTTGAAAAAGAGAAATTCATTTTTTCAAAATAAAATCTGTGGTAATTATAACTTCTGAAGTGTTTGCTTCCTAAAATATACATTTCACAGCATTCATACTTATTGGCCAAATGTCAGATGATGACTGATAGGAATGCTGAAAAAAAAAAACACACACACAAAAACCTTTCCGTACTCAATAATAAAATTTACCACATGGACACATTCATTTAAGTTCACAAACTATTTTAATTGTCATTTCATTTTAAAACAGTGTGTGGTTACCACACTTATTAGTTATTTGCTTGGTTTAGTGCTGCATTAAAAAGTTGTTCTGTTAAAAGTTAATACATCTTTGCATTGCTTGACTCTATAGGTTAGTATGAAACACACAGACTTTCAAAAGTTATTCAATGTAGCAGCAAAGTAGCATAGGCAGAAAATTGACTTTTGTTTCTCTACAGGAAAATACTTATGACTCTGTATGATGGTTTTTCAGCAACAATGCTAAGACTAAAGATGTCCCACGTGGTTCTCTGTCTAGCATGTCTGCTCCAGCAGCTGGATATCATTAAGCCATGGGCGGCTCCACACTGTAAATGTGCACTGGTAAGGCTGAGGAAGAAAAAGTTACACACATTATATGCAGTATATACACGTATATATAAATATATCCAAAATCAAACAGCACGTAGCATTTAATGTGTGAGACCATCATAGTCAAAGATCAATATAGAATTCTTTTCTGTTTTTAAGACGGCATGATGAACTTAATGTCCTCACTTAAAGCATTGCAAAAGACGTCATCCCCCATTCCCCCATGTTCAATGATCAGGATAATTTTAGGATCCTGATCATTTAAAAACAGGACTATCATTATTAATAGGCTATGTTTAATTAATTGTTAAATTTAGTTATCTAGTGAAAAATGACTATGGTTTAACAGCTTTGCTAGCTAATTGCCCTTGCTTCGCGCTGCTCTGTCTAATTCCATCTTCCTTTAACAAAAAAAAGCTTGATTGTTCAAAATGGGGAAATATATACAGTATGTGTTTCACAATGTGACAGTTTGCTGTCTACTGTTGAAGAGAGAAGTGGAAGTCTTCTGTATGATATTTAATAATAACTCCCAATAGCTAAATCGAATGGGGATTTCTGTCTTCCAGAAAGCTGAGGTTAATAGCCTCTAAATAAAGTCATTACCCGAGCCATAGCTGGGTCTGAGTGGATGCTGCACACTTCATCTTCACTGCCCTTTCTGCAGGGGGTCTTCGCCATTTTCACAGTTATGATGTACTTCATGCCAGAAACCACCTGCAAAAAGAAATGTGTGGGTCATGGAAATACAGATTACAAGCACTGTAGCAATCCTACAGATTTCAGGACATTTAAGCCATTTACATTCCAGCCAAGTTTAACTCTACATTAGCATAATATTACTATTATAAAATTCTAATTTTAAATGATGTCACTCAAAATGTGTGTTAGTCAAATATCAATGAAGTCCACACCAACACACAAAATGATCTGATGCTGCCATATGTTAGCCCTCTCTGAAGTGTCAAAAAACTACATGGCAACAAAGGTGCTTCTTAATAAATGTGTGAAATGAGCATGGGATGTATACGAAGGGGAAAAAACAGACTTTACAGCCGTTAAAGTTTGACGGGACGCGAAATTAGGACAGGATAGGATTTGATTGGATTAGGGTGTCTAGCCTATTTAAAGAGGCCAGACAGGCGTTGTTTCATAATCCCGAACTGTCCGCTAAAATCTATGAACACGACACGGGGTATAAATCCATACATCGCTGTAGGCCTAACGTGATATGCTTACAGGCGTGACAATGCGAATTTACGAGTAGAAACACAAACATGGGTAATTACGGGCGTAAAAGGTAGCTAGCTACTGTGTGACGTTAACGTTACTGTTAATGGTTGGTAATGATATCACACGACGCGTATACGTGTAAACTGGATCATCTTGATTTCACGAGGTCTGTTAAATGAAGTTGTAGAGATTCACAAGTTCAAATGAAACGTTACCGACCTGTGTCTGAGCCTTGACCACTTCTGCCACTTGGCTGAGGTACAGGTCGTTGCTGCCCCTGTTGTGTTGGACGACGGCGTAGTTGAGGGCATTACGCACCCCTTCGTTATCGGCATCTACGTCGTAAGGCGCCCCTACAAGTCCTCCTGATCCGACGGCGAAAACGGCCGCAAGGACAGGGAAAACAATCTTCCACATCATGTTTCTGTAACTCCGGATTTAATATTACAAAACAACAACAGCTCGACGCGTCCTCCCTGTTATATAGCTAAACAACGACGTCACGGTTGTTTTGTTCAGGGGGAGTGGGCGGCACATCTCGCAGCCAATCAACTATCTCTCCTCCCTTCTATCTGATTTGGCAGAGACCGTTCCGACAGTTGAAGTTCTGAACGGTCTTAATACATCCATGTCAGAGACGGTTTAGTATAAAGGATCTTTGTCCATGTTGGTCTAGCTATAATACATCCATGATGTTGGTTCAGAACCGAGACGCCCCTCTCCAGCAGCAGTGGCAGCAAAAACTGTCCTGTCCTGTTAGTAGTGTCCTAAGGAGTGTCCCGGGACAGTCAGACGTACACTGTCCTGTGACTCCCATGACTGTCCCGGGACAGTCAGACACTGTCCTGTGATGGGGCAGTCATGGAGTCACAGGACAGTGTCTGGGAGTCACAGGGCAGTGTCTGGGAGTCACAGGGCAGTGTCATGGGAGTCACAGGGCAGTGTCTGGGAGTCACAGGGCAGTGTCTGGGAGTCACAGGGCAGTGTCATGGGAGTCACAGGGCAGTGTCTGGGAGTCACAGGGCAGTGTCTGACTGTCCCGGGACACGCCTCAGGACACTACTAACAGGACAGGACAGTTTTTGCTGCCACTGCTTCTTCTATGGGCTGAAATATGTGCCACCACCACCAGAAACTGCATTGGAATCATTTATATTTGAATTTGATTTGCTAAACTTGAATAATTGCATTGCAAAAACTGAATTTGAATCACATCATTTGAAATTGAAATTAATGAAATTGTTTAATTTGAATCATTGTATTGGAAAACTGAATCTGAATAGTATAATTTGAAATTGAATTTATTTGTTTGGAATTGAAGTCCAATTTGATGCTCACCGAAAATTAACTCTCTATATATCTTCACATCTTCAAATTAAACAATACAATTTCAAATTATGAGATTCAAATTCAGTTTTTCAATACAATTATTCAAGTTTAGCAATTCAAATTCAAATATAAATGATTCAAATTCAGTTTCTAGTGGAACATATTTCAGCCCATACTTCTCCCCCAACTCGGAATAAAGTCCCTGGAACTGTGTCAAGTGGGCTCCGCCACTGCCACGCCTCTTTAAGAGACTAGCGGCAGGTTGATTCCAATGGGAGAAGTGAACGTTAACACAGATTATGAGCACTTCTTTCGCCCCATAGTCACCAAAGTAAATATTTGACCTATTTTTTATAAGCCACATCTCCATAACATTCTAATACTAACATGGCCTTTTTCAGACGGACGCATCAGGAGAAAATTAACTTTGTTTGAGACCTGTTTCTGTCTCAGGGCTAAACTCTCGCGAGATCTGGCACTTCGGATTTGGGTGTTCGTTTTGCACACTGCTGAATCCAGTAGTTGTCCCATCCATTTGCAGAAATTCTTGCGTTTTCTGAAGGCACACTTAACAGCAGGCAAATAAGGTATGTTGTTGAAATGCACGGTGGTTGGAGTTTGACGTTATTGTACACAACTTTCGCAGCGCGGTAAAAACGTGTTTTACCTCTGTCCTAGTGCGGGTCTAAGAAACAACTGTGGGCGGCCGCTCACCTTTGGAACTGCGCAATGCAGAGACTTCAGGTTATTAAGTAAGTAGTCTTTTACTACTGATACTCAGATTTTATCGAGATATATTTGTACCCTAAAATTAGAGCTGTATTTTACCTCTAATGAGTTTTTCTATATTTGTCTTCACTTTGCAGGGGAACTTTCTGTAGCTTGGATGCCGTCCAACGGCAGCTCCTAATAGGCTCAGCTGTGGCAGCAGGGGGAATACTGGTGGCATACATGGTGCACAAAAGAAGACAAGTCAAAAGTATTCCTCTTGGTGAAGGGTGGTGGGGAGCAGGAGAGAAGCCACTGTCTGAGGATGATAAAATCTATCCCTTTAAAGTGCAAACCTCAGATAAAGAGATTGAGGTCCTTTTGAGCTGTTAAACTTTCCTCACCAATTACCAAATTTAAAGCAACAATAATAAGACAGCAACATGTTTATGTAAAGTAATCAACAGTTCCTTTATTCAACAGGACATTCATGAGCGCATTGACAGAACCCGCTACACTGATCCTTTAGAAGATAGCTGTTTCCAGTACGGCTTCAATTCCACATATCTCAAGAAAGTGGTGTCCTATTGGAGACACGAGTTTGACTGGAAAAAGCAAGTGGCAGTGCTTAACAAGTTTCAACACTTCAAAACTAAAATAGAAGGTACTCACAGTCTCAAGATGAATCAACAGGGGTTTCTTTTGCTTTAGAATAATAATTTGGAAATTTGGCCAACACACTATTTTCTTTCCACACCAATGCTTTTGCTTTAATGCAGGATTGGATGTGCACTTCATCCACGTGCGACCGCCACGCCGTGAGAATCAGAAGGTTCTGCCACTTATGCTCGTTCACGGCTGGCCTGGCTCCTTCTATGAGTTCTACAAGATTCTGCCACTTCTTACAGAGAACCAGGATGGTGTCGTGTTTGAGGTCATATGCCCGTCTATCCCTGGCTATGGTTTCTCAGAAGCCCCTCATAAACAAGGTAGATCGTTCTAAAGACATGTATGTGTGTTTTTTACAGCTTGGGCTTCAGATGTTTACAGATGTGCTTCCTGTATCTTTTCAGGATTCGACAGTCTCGCTGCTGCCCGAATTTTCCTGACGCTGATGGAGCGTTTGGGATTCTCCAAGTTCTATCTGCAGGGAGGTGACTGGGGCTCTCTCATCACCACCAACATGGCACAGATGAAGCCTCAGTAAGACAGCAAAACAAGCCATGACATGCCACAAGTAATCACTGCAGTGGATTTCTCACCACCCACTTGTTTTTTTTAAAAAAGGGAGCATTGTAACATTCTTACTTAAATTGTGAAACAGTGCTTGCGGTGTGCAAATGACCAATACTACTGACACTACAAATTCCTGGATGCTGGAGCAATGAATGTGATTAAACCTCAATTTATAGCTCTAAATTCAGTGTGTCCCCCCAGTGTATTGCAAGCCTGCGTGGCCCACCAGGCCTAAGCCAATGGGGGAAAAAATGTCAATGTATTTTTAAGACGTTTTTTTTTTTTTTTAAACTAGTTTCAGTGGGGCGGCTCAGTTGGAAACTTAGACATTTCAAATATCCAGCTAGCTTTTAGCACTGACTTAATGTGGAGCCCTATGAAATCTGTCTTACAGCTGTTTTTAAATTCTTAATTTCGCGATTCCGTCAATGATTCTGTTGACACAAACTATTTGGCTCTACGTTGGTGCTGCCATCAGTCTGTGACTGGCCCCAGGTGAGCCCACGTTTAAAAAAACTTGCCACCGGGCCTAACAACTTTTCTGGGGGAAACCCTGAAATTGGCACTTAATACATGTTGTAAGACCATAGATGTAATTTACACTGGGGACATGTCCCCACCATTTGTTTTTTTTAGTCGCTTTTGTCCCAATACTTTTGGGTTGCCATTATGCATTTTCCCAACCTACCATAATTATCTACTCTGACATCATGCCGATCCCCCTATTATAGTCAAAAACGTTTTTTCATCAAAGCCCCCACGTCCCCACCACTTTTCAACAGTGACGCCCTTGTGTAAGACCTACAGTATAACCTTTGATAAAATTGACATTTATTTTGTAATCTTTTCCAGGTGCGTGAAAGGTCTCCACTTAAACATGTTTATATCAACAAAGGGGTTCAAAGTGATGTTTTCCCTCATGATTGGTCCTTATCTGCCCTTCCTGGTGGGCTTCAGTCGGGAAGATGTTCGCCGGTTGTTCCCTTTCTTTGAGAAAAATGTCTGGGACATCCTGAGGGAAACCGGCTACATGCACATCCAAGCCACTAAACCAGACACTGCAGGTGGGAACATAGAAAACATAGAAAAAGATTCTGATGATCTTATTGTCCTCAAAGACGGACCAACCAACCTGCTGCTAGTATTTTGTAATCTCAGTATTAGGGCTGCAACTAACGATTATTTTCATAGTTGATTAATCTGTCGATTATTTTCTCGATTAATCGATTAGTTGTTTGATCTATAAAAATGTCAAAGCATGGTGAAAAATGTGGATCAGTGTTTCCCAAAGCCTAAGATGATGTCCTCAAATGTCTTTTGTCTAAAACTCAAATATATTCGGTTTACTGTCACAGAGAAGAAACTAGAACATATTCACTTTTAAGAAGCTGAAATCACAGAAATCTTACTTTGTTTAATAAAAAAATTACTCAAACCGATTAATCAATTATCAAAATAGTTGGTGATTAATAGTTGACAACTAATCGATTAATCGTTGCACATCTACTCAGTATACTGTTATTTCAGCTCTTAATATATCTTAAATTGGGCGTACAGGCTGTGGAGTGAATGACTCTCCTGTAGGCTTGGCGGCCTACCTTCTGGAGAAGTTCTCCTCCTGGACTGATCGAAGGAACAGAGATCTGGTGGATGGTGGGCTGGAGAGGTACAAGAGGGAATTCAATTTTGCTTTTTTCTTATTTTTGGCACAAAAAAAAAAAATATGATTGATTCCAAAAGGGGTATGTGATTGTTGCGGTCTTCATCTGAACAGGAAATTCAGCCTGGATGACCTCTTGACAAATGTCATGATCTACTGGACCACAGGCTCCATAGTCTCCTCCATGCGCTTCTACAAAGAGAACTTTAAGAGTAATCCTGACAATAGAGTGGATGCAAAGTACGTGGTCAAATGCTTATACTATCAAAACTATGCCGACTTTTGCGTTACAGATTTGACCACCTTATTATCCTATCATGTTATAACTGAGATTAAGTTTCCTCTTTTGTTTTAGGACAGGGATTTTTGTGCCCACTGGACTTGCCGCCTTCCCTGGGGAGCTGATGCACTGCCCTAAGACATGGGCACAAATTAGGTATCGAAACATCTACTCCTACACTTTCATGCCTCGAGGTGGTCACTTTGCTGCCTTTGAGGAGCCCCAGCTGCTAGCCAATGATATTGTCCAGTTTGTCAAAAAAGTGGAGGAGTTCTGAACCTGTTGATGCACTCTCAGACCTATTATTGCCATTGTTGGATTTTGATTGATCATTCCAAATGCAGATTGTTTTCACACTACAATACATTTCATTGCTTGGTTGCCTCTCAAATTGCAGCACTGTCAAAATGTTCAGGTTTAATAAATGTAAACGTGTACAGATACTGGCACTCAAATGTATCCAAAGATTGGATTGAAGGAAGCAATACAATGCATTAAACCTTTCAAGTTATGCTCATTAAAAATATATTGCACTATATTACATGTGTTGTTCCTTGTTTAAGGTCCTTAAAATTAGTGATGTAAAACATTCTTAAATATAAACAATACAAAATGTTCTCAAACAAGAGTTCATGCCAACAAAGCCTCTTGACAACATATTCAGTATTTGAGAAGACTATAAAAAAGGAGGTATAAAACACCATACTGCTTGTGTTAATAAACCGACTATTTATGTAAGTGGCATACTTTTAATCACAAGTAGAAAACAATTAACTCATAATTCATTAAAACATGGACAGCTCAACTCAAAATTCAAGTTCAAAATTCACTTGAACCACCATTAAAATGTAATTGTAGTATACAAACTACAATCTCAGACTATGTGCTCCCCAACGTTTTGGGTCAGTTGCCAAAGCCCTTGATAGTCATGGGCGCCTGAAACCACACATAATCCTGCCAGTCTGACCCCTGTGCACTTTGTTCCTTACAGGTGCTGGGGTCAGTAGACAGAGCAATAATTTGGTTCTTTACACGGGTTGGCACTTTAAACTGTAGTTTAGGTCGGAACCAACCTACACCGCAATCCCTGTGCGCCAGTGCCAAGACTGTGGTGGACATTAAGCGAACAGGTCTGCTGTCAGACAAAAGGTCAGCCACAAAAAGAGTGCGGAAGAGTTGCCTTAAGCATGAGGACACCCGTAGACATTGATCTCCACCGGCCAATACCAGAGCCTCCATGTTGATCTCATACAGCTCTTTGGGGAGGATGAGGGAGCCACCCATTAGCAGCAGCACACGAGGCACCCTGGTAAGGGAAAAAAGCACCTCCAGCTGCTGCAGCACCTCCTCTAACTCCTGAAGGGTCTGTTGACACTTGCGCCAGTCCATGTCTGCAGACTGCACCGGCCTCCGACTGACTATGTCTTTATCCTGAAAAGCAAAAAGTCAGCATCTCAAATCCACAGCATTTCTTTATTTATGAACATTTGATGTGCACACACATTTTTCCTATTCACCTGCATGGAGGCTTGCTGTATCTTCTGGGAGTACACCAGCTGGTCATACGTCATGGGTAGTTGCTGCCTCTGATAGAGAATGCACTTGAGGATCTCACTGACGAAGCGGCAGCAGCCTTCCTGAGTTACAGTGCCAGGGAAAACCACGTTCACGCACCCTTCGTCCCGCGCTTTTCTCATCACCTCAGAATTGTCCTCTGTCTTACCATGTTGTTTACTGGCAATCACACTGGAATCCTGCAAACATCTCTGACCAGAAGTGTCCTCTTCTTGGGTGTTATCTGTCCAAATAAGGACCAGAACAATGTCATTAGGGCGAGCAACAGACCTGTCTTGCTCAATTTTAGCTAGTTATTATTCAGGCATAAGCAGCAAGTACTCTTATCATTAAAGGTCCTGCACTTATGCATTCAGTTCATTTTATCTACTGCTGGATAGTTTTGGCCTAATCATATTTTCTTTGTTATTAATGTTTTGTAGGCAAAAAAAATAGCAAAAGCTGTGTCTGTAAAGTAACTAGAGATTAAGAATAGTAAATCCTGCCCATTACAGTTTCCCAGAGTGCAAGACAGCATCTTCAAATGTCTTATGTTTTCCCAAAACGCAAAGATAGTCAGTTGACAATGATAATAATAAACAGAGAGATGCTACAAATACTTACAATTAAGACACTGGAGTCAGACAATGGTTGAAGCTTTTGCTTTAAAAACGATTAATCGTTTCATCAAAATTGTCGACTAATCATTTAGGAATTAAATAATTGTTTCAGCTGTAAACTATTGCTATTAAATAAATGTAGTGGAGGAAAAAAAAACAATATACCGTATATAATTACCAATACTCAAAGTACCTCAAAACTTTATTTGAGTACAGTACTAACGTATTAACGTTACTTAAGAATAGTATGTCCATGTTAAATGCAGTATTTTGAGAAATAGTGTCAACATATTAACTGGAAACTTAGCCTACGTGTACCGTTATAACAGGATGACTCATTTAACAACAACAACCAGGGTGATTTGTTTTCCACTATCAAAAAGAAAATGCAGTGTTTACAATGCAACAACTAATGTTAATTGCACTCATCCTCCGGGATGGATCTCAGAAACGTGCTAGGAATGATGGGTAACGTTAACGTTAGCCAAACCGGTTGTTACCTACCTTGAGTGCTGGTTGTCGAAGGCACATCGGTGTTTTCTTTGTCCGCGTTGTTCACAGAATGCTGTGTTGAACGTAGTACATGTTCAGAGGAGGCTTTTTTCAATTCTATTACATTTGTAATCTTTAAACATGTGTTTACGGCCTGTGGTGAGAGTTGTTCGGCGACTTCCGCAGACGGTCGGCATGAATTTGAGTCGTCGGGAACACTTTGTAACGTTAGGACTTTACATGTCATAATCGGTTCCTCCGGTGTGCTAACATCTTTTTCGGACGAAAACGAAAGGCGCCTCGTTATCTTATTGTCTGCGTTGTTAATAATGGACGCATTTTCCTTGCCTTCTGAGTTTGGTTTAAATATATTCGAGCCTTCTGCCATAGTTTTGAATGTCCCCGCCGGGTCTCTTTTCCGCACTGCATCATGGGAAACGTGGATCGACATCAATGCTGTGTTCACGTTACATGGAAAAATGCGAAAGATAATTTTCCCTTTGAAAATTCTCGTGCGTTCGTTCGTGCCTCTGTTTCGTGCTACATCAAAATGCGTTTATTATTGCGGGCGTTGAAGGCGTTTGGTGCATACAATAAACATATGAAAATTGAATAAACAATATAGAGCAAAGTACTGCAACAGTAAAAAAAAAATAAGTAAAAGAGACTATGACAAATATGTAGGCTACAATAGCCATAACTGTTTTAAGGCGGTACGGTTTTGTGCAGGATGTGCAAAATATGAATCTGGATGTGCAAAAGTTAACAGTATAATATGCGCATAACGTGGATTTCAATGTGATGCAGGGTTGAAAATACCATGCAAAATCGAATTAAGTGTGTTAAGTTTGGTTGAGTCTCTTTCCAATATGATTGATATATTATATATTGATATATATCCAGTTGTGTTTTTAAATCATATAAACCCAGACCTGCATAACAAAAGCGAATGAGTAAAAGAAAAAAAAGAAGAAAAAGAAGTTGCAACACATCCCAGTGGCTAGTTTGTGTAGTGCATCGAGAAAGTGAGCACAGGCCCCAGGTGTGATAATTGGGTGTGAAATACGCAGCATGTTCACGCGGATACCTTAAAACGGCAGACTTCTCTTTCAAAGAAGGAGAAATAGGCTGAGAGAACGGGTCTTTTGTAAGTGGTCTGTCTGATTTTGACTAAAAATGGCTTCATTGCGAGTAGCGGTCCGAGTTCGTCCGTTGAACAAAAGGTAGGTAAAATGACTGCTTTTATTTCCTCTCTGAATGAACACTTATGCCACTCATGTGCACTTTTCAACAGAGAAAAGCAGTTATCATCGAAGGTGGTAATTCACATGAAGGGGAAGTCCACATTTGTTGACAAGGTATTTTATCACTCAATAACAAATACACTATGCTGCAGTTAATACATTTTTTTGTATTAAGAGTGGGCTTATTATTTTAAATTGCAGCCTTCACATATTCGAGGGGATGAGCTGAAGGACAGAAGAAAGACCTTTTCTTATGACTTCTCATACGATTCAACTGACAGAGGAAGACCCACATTTATATCCCAGGAGAGGGTATAGCCTATCTGTATTCTCCGGTTTACTAACTGATCTGTTTAAAATGTATTGTAGTGTAGAACAATTACCTGATATTTTAACTAACCCTTTCTTTGCTGCTTCAGATTTATCATGACTTGGGGTGTGATGTCCTGAAATCTGCATTTGAGGGTTTCAATGCCTGTGTGTTTGCTTATGGCCAAACGGGCTCAGGAAAATCTTACACCATGATGGGTCACACAGTAAGGCCTTCTCAGCTTTCTTGACTACGGTTAAAGTGCCGTTTTTAATTTAATATCTTGGCAGTAAGCTATCCTACAAACATCTGTAGGGGCGTAGGCCTGCACGATAAATCGTTATAAAATCTCGATTGCGTTTTTTTATTTTATTTTTATTTTTTTAAATGACATTGTTTTCTCCTTCAATGTATTTATTGAAAGCATTTGACATTGACCCACATGAACATGTTTTAATTATGTAAAGACATGTTCAAGGAGTTCAGATAAAGCCTGTATCAGGGCCATATTTAGTTAATTGTGTTTTATGTCACTATTTTTGGTAGCCTACTGTACTTAAATGGCCAGTATGTACTTTTATTTTCTTCATTCATTGAAGCCTCTATGTTTACAGACTTGTGATGTGCTATAGGGGCCAAAAAAGCTATGTTTGGTACGCTGTTTTGTTTTGTCATGGTTCATGTGTGCAATAAACCTTACACTTCGTGAGAAAAAAATCGTGGCAGAGAATCGTGATCAGCTAAAGAAGATTAGTGATAAGCTAAAAATAATCGTGATATATATATTTTTTTTTTTGTGCTGGTCAAGTAGGAAGTTTCCAACTTGCATCCCAAATTTTTCCTGTGAAGTAGACGTTTAATCTTCAGGGACACCCCCAGGATGTCACAATTCACAACACTGTAGAGCTAACATTGCAGAGCACCCTAGCAGTGCTAACCTAGTGTGTACAGAGCACTGACTCCTCACCACATTAGAAACTGACTGATGGCAGCCTCATCAGAGTATCTTCATTTATCTCCACGTGTCTCCCCACTAATCAGAAAATGTGATGAGGGCAGCAACCCACAGCTTTTCTCTCCTCACTGGCTCACTTTGCACAGCAATGGAAATTTCACATTAGTGAGCTTTCTGCTTGTCTACCAGGAGACTTGTGCAAGGTCATCAGCAAAGCTGCTGTCAACATCCCAGATAATTATATATGGCTCTTAATGCTTACTATTTGTTACTTTTTAATTAAAACAAGAGGGCATGCAGCTCAGGTTGGAATTGCTTTCATGCTTCAGCAACTCCATATCAGATGAGCTGTTATTTATATTGTTTAGCAGCCTTTGCATGTGCTGAGTTGTGGTCACGACATAGTATAGACAGCCACATTAAGAGAACATAAGAGGAGTAAAATGAAATTGTCATTTAAAAATAACACTGTAACTATCATTTTGTATTAAGAGCTCTGAAAGACATTTTTTTTTTCCTTTTTAATGTGCCAGGAAGATAAAGGTTTAATCCCACGGATCTGTGAAGGCTTGTTCTGCGAGATCTCTCGTAGAGGCAAGAGTGATGGCGTGTCATTCCGTACCGAGGTCAGGTAAGGGACCATCATACATATAGTTCTGCTTCTTCTTGTCTTCTTCTGCACAGTAATCATTAAACTTTCAAACATTGATGCAATTGTGAACGGCCAGAAAACAATGTTTAAAAAAAATATGCCGAAACATGGCTTTTCATTGTCAAAATTGCACAGAACTGCATTACATATTATACATACATTACGCACATATATAGGTTTAGTCCTTGACACAGCGGCCGCAGGTTCGACTCCGACCTGCAGCCCTTCTCTTTCTTTCTTTCTTTCTCCCCCCCCTTCTTTCCTAACTGTAATGCAGTCCTTTTAAAGTCAGTAAAAAGACTACATCAAGGGTTTATTACTATAATAAGAAGATATCTAGTCTCATCACTGTGTTTCATGATTACATTACATCTACTCCTTATGCTGGGAGATAAAATTGAAGATTTTAAGCCCGTCAAGCTACTGTGAAACCATTGTTGAGCCATTTGTGTCATGTGTGCTGCTTGAACATTATGTGGGTTTAATTCAACTCTAGAATTGGGAGTTATCTGATGATCTTTGATCTCTGTTGAATAGCTTGAAAATGACAGCAGGATGCTTCTGATAACACATTTGTGCTGTATTTTTTGGTAAATACCCAGCAAAGGTGTGAGTTACACATTGCTTTCCAAACACATTTTCAAAACGTGTGATCATCCATGAAATTAAGTATTACAGTCCCCTTTTCTTGCAGACAAAATGAAATCACAATGTGATTCAAATGTTTAGTTCAAGTAGACAGGATATAATTAAAAATTTTGATTTTGATATTCCTGATGCACGCATCATAGATTTAGTGACCATAGCAGCGTGTGGCTTAATTTATTAGTTGATCGGTCACAACATAGCATTCGGGGATGGGAGGAAAATCTGTATCCCAAAAGTATTACAGAAGGACCCCAAACCACTTAATGTGTAACTCCACTGTATAGCCTACTACTGACTTGGTGTACTTCTACATCAGGAAGACATTGTACTACTACATTTACTTGACAGAGAATGTTGCAGATTCAGAATTTAATCGTGTGTGTTTCAACAATATTGCATGTTTATCGCTACAGTCAACGTAATGACGGTGAATTTAACACTTCAGCATAGGTGTTCGTTTCCAAAAAGGCTTGGCGGTAAACGTTGAGTATGGATTTGATTTGCCGGGGTATTTTGCCAATGGTAATGTTATAAGTTCGCAGCACACTTAATTAACCGGACCCAGGGTGAGTCTGGTAAACTGCTGTCTTTGACCGGTCAGCTCTGAGATAGCTGCACAATGCTGTGGAGGAAGCTTGGCTTATGTTCTGCTTCTGTTTAGAAGTGGTTTTCCTCAACCTTTTATTGTTTGGCAGTTCAGTTGTTTTTTTTTTTTTTTTTTTTTTTTTTTTTTTTAAATATCCAATGCTGTCCAAACGCTCCAAAATCCAAACCCCCAAGTTCATTGGGTTCCCAGGAAACCAAGTGTGATTGTGTGAAGTAGATTGGATAAATGGTTCATGGGAAATTTCAAAGACAGACCACACACACACATACAGAGGCTCCGTGATTTATTAGATGGATTAGGTGTCCTAAGCTCGTGGTCTCCATCCCTTGCCCATGAATGAAACCTATGACTGTAGCTGCACATTCATCCCTACATTGTAAAACATTTTGTATTCGTAAGGAGGTGATGGTAGCTGGATCACACAGTATGTAACTGGCTTAATAATCCTTCCTGTGTTTTTGTAATCATGGCAGCTATGCACCTAGTCATTTAAAAACCATCTAATATTGTGACCTGTTTGAGTTTTCAGTGCTGTGCCAGAAAACAACCTGAATGTTACATCCACAGGATATGTGCTCTGCCGTTCCATCAGTCACTCTCGTAAAGCCTGATTGCTCCTTGCCTTGCATTGTTTTTGAATCAGCTACTCAGACTAGTCCCTTTTTGCTTCTTGCACACGCCCAGTATTGATTGAAGTTCT